>JAJIRX010000850.1:0-44582 GCA_023853785.1 Psilocybe azurescens | reverse complement strand
TCTTTTCTTTTCTTTTCCTTTTCTTTGTCATCTTTCACATCATTGATACATCATTGTATGTTCTGATGAACTTTGCTTTCCATCATATCTATGAAACTCCATCATATCTTTGATGGACTTTCACTTCTATCTTTTATGATACATCTTTCAAGGAACACTTGATCTGTTTCCTCTATTCTTATATACATCTGCTGATGAACATTCAAACTTATTTCAACTTGCTGTGCAGTTCATAGTATTTATACCAGGAAGGATCCACTGTATTCTTTAGCTAGTTCTTGAGAATCTAACCTCCTCTTACTTGACACCGCTTTGAACTCGCTGTTCTTGACTACTTGACTGTTGGCTTTATCCACGCTGTGAATATAAGCTTGAAGTCGTAACAATGTATATACTGATAGTCTTCTTCTTCTCAGTAAGCTTTGCAGCCATGAATGTTTGTGTGTTGTTATAGAAATATATAGATATTGCATGATTATGATCAAGCAGTGTAAGCTGTGGCTGTTGTCACATAAGAACCCGAGAAAACATCTAAAAGCATCTTTATTTTCAGTATTTGTGCAGAATTATTATCTGAATTTCAGACTGGCTATAAGGCCCAGAAATAAATAAAGAACTTGAACAAGAATCTGTATTTATTAGGACACAATATCATATAAGAATACCAAATTTTGGGACCTCTTACTATCTAATAAAAGAGCTTTTTGAACTAAAAGCAGTAGAAAAAGCGGTCAGAATCAAAGAAATGTTGGAATATGGGAATCAAAATAGCACAATTCCTATGATCCCGTGCGCTGAATACGCAGCCACAAGTATGTGATTTTATATATAAACTGAATTCTCTGTTATAGAGTAAATTTAGTTAGTATAAATTGTATTTATAGTATATAAGTACAGTATTTACATTATTGTACACTACACATTTACCTCCCAATCACACGGTTTTTATCTGATTGATTTGGTCTTTTCAACATAAACACGTGACCCTAACTGTCTCTGCTGCCAGTTCTCGCCGTCGCTATGCCCTCTTTGTTTCTGTTTGTCGTTCTTGCCTACTGGGGGCCGAATCCCTTTTTGTCGAATCATTATCGCCGCTAATCGCCATCGTAACCTTGCTCGCCAAGAGCCGATATTGCTATGGAAGCCAAATCACCGGTCGAACCTGAATTGCTTGCGAGCCAAATCACCGCCGGAACCATCATTTTATCATTGTTGCCATTGTTGCCATCATCAAATCTATTTTTAGTGTGCCATCATGCCGTCTGAAACCACCTTCAATAAACTCACTGATGGGAATTATTTTGAGTGGAAGATTTACGGAAGCCTTACTCACTCGCAAGGGCTTATTGGATTATGTGGATGGCACTGCAGAACACCCTGGGGGACTGAACAGACCAAGAAAGTCAAGGATTTTATGCGCAAGCAATCTGAGACTCGTGCAGAGCTCATTCTTTGTGTAACCCCTTCCCAGCTTGCTCACTGCTGTAACCCGGACCCCTATGTCATCTGGAAAACACTCTCAGATATTCATGCATCACGTGGTCGCTCCACCATTATTTCTCTCCGTCGCTGTTTTCACCGTCTCCGCCTTGATCGTGGTGAAGTCATGTCTGCCTAAGTTGCCCATGTCCGGCCATATTACATTTCTTCTTGAGGAAGCAGATGTGAAAGTCACTGAGGACGACATTATTCTTGCCATTACTTCAGGACTTCCCCATTCATACAACTCTTTTCTTATTTCGCTTGATGCCACCCCAGACAGTGAATATATGCTCACCTATGTTATCACCCACCTCATGAATGAATACCAGCGCCAACACCAATATCCCCACACCAAGCACAAGCTTCTGAGGACCCCCAGAATGAAGCTATGTGTTACGAACACTTTATTTTCTTTTTCTTTTCTCTTTTCTTTTCTTTTCTCCTTCCTTTTCTTTGTCATCTTTCACATCAATGATACATCATCGTATGTTCTGATGAACTTTGCCATCCATCATATCTATGAAACTCCATCATATCTTTGATGGACTCTCACTTCCATCTTTTATGATACATCTTTCGATGAATGTTTGATCTGTTTCCTCTATTCTTATATACATCTGCTGATGAACATTCAAACTCGTTTCAACTTGCTGTACGGTTCATAGTATTTATACCAGGAAGGATCCACTGTATTCTTTAGCTAGTTCTTGAGAATCTAATCTCCTCTTACTCGACACCGCTTGGAACTCGCTGTTCTTGACTACTTGACTGTCGGCTTTATCCACGCACGTGAATATAAGCTTGAAGTTGTAACAAAAGAACTAGCTCATCTACGAATCTCGCCCGCTCCCAGCAGACGAGACCTCTGAAACCTGAAACGAAACACGGCACCACTGAAAAGCGGAATTCCCGCTACTGACAGCTCAGAAGAAGGAACCCCAACACAAAATTGGCAGACACCAAACCCGTCCAGACAAAGCTCTGAAGATATCAACCTAGGCAACGAAGACCTATTGAACTCGCTATACGGCTTATTATCAACCCTGGTGATAGACCAAGAAGAACAACAAGACACAGACATGGTTGAAACAAACGGAAAGAAAGAAATCTCGATCAACAAACCCGTTGTATTCGATGGAGACCAAACAAAGTCCAAGTCTTTTATACAAGACTGCTATCTTTACATGGACATAAACGAAGACATCTATAACACCGACAAGAAGAAAATCGCCTTCATCTTATCATTCTGCATGGAAGGAGGAGCAAAACTATGGAAAGAACAGTACTTAACCTCAAGGACGAGAGGAATCAGTCCCAATCAAACCATCGAATGGGACACCCTCAGCACATTCTTCGAAAAATTCCATGACACATTCACCCCGGTGGACGAAACCAGATCAGCCATGAACGACATAAAACGACTTAGGCAGAAACCCAACGAAAGGGTGGAAGACATCATCAACAAGTTCAAATTGTTGGTAGGACAAGCCAATCTAGGAACAGAAACAGAATCGGACCATGCCCACCTCATAGGACTATTCCAAAAATGCATCACGCCTCAACTCGCTGATAGGATCCTGTACTCTGAAGACCTTCCAAGGACGATCCAAGGCTGGTACAAAAAGCAACAACATTTGACACCAACTATAGACTGGCCAAGGTCTTTAGAGAAGAACCAGAAGAACGTAGGAGGGCGCCACGATGGAACAACTTCCCAAGAAACAACAGGAACTACAACCCAAACAGGATGGACGTAAGCGCCATGACAGCCAAAGAACAAGCCGAATTAATCAGGAAAGGCGCCCTGTTTCAGGTGCAAACAACAAGGACATCTATCCAGAGATTGCCCACAGAAAGGACCAACAAACCAGAACAGAACCCAAGAACAACCCAGCAAGAAGTGGACCCCAAAGGAACTCCATACCCACATCAGGAACTTGAACAAAGATGAAAAGGATGAACTCGCAGACCTCATGGTCAAAATGGGATTTGAAGAAAAAGAAGAAAAGGATTTTTAAAGTGGAGAAACAGAGCGACGTCTGTCTCTCCTTATCTGAAGATACAATCTGTACTTACGGCAACAATCGAGAATAAAACTATGCTTCTACCAGTTTCATTCCCCGCAAAGAAACAGAATGGCTCACAAATTGTCGAAACCGCTGCTCTCTTAGACTCAGGAGCAGGAGGAAAATTCATTGACCAGAATTACGCACAAAAACTTGGACTCAAGACCCAACCCTTGGAAAAACCAATCTGAGTTTACAATGTAGATGGGACTCCAAACAAGAAGGGAACCATCTCATCGTTCGTGGACCTGGACTTAAAAGTTGGAAATCGAAACCATCGGGAAAAGTTATTGGTCTCTGGACTAGGGAAACAGAAGATCATTCTGGGTTTCCCGTGGTTACAGGAAAAGAATCCAGGAATCAACTGGCAGAACGGACAGATAACTTGGAAACCACGTCAAGGACCCACAATAAATCAGACTACCATTGAAGAAGAAACGGACGAACAAACATCAATAATCGAGACCACCCACCCATTGGAAGAATTCGAATCACTGATCATCCAATACATCGGAGACGCAAACGAAGATGAAATAAAAGAAACATGGCTTAACACCAAGATCACTACCTCGCAAACATTAGCTCAACAATACGAACCGGAGAAACCCACAAAACCTCTCCAAGAAATTATTCCCCCAGAATATCAGTCATATATGGATCTCTTCGACAAACAAGCAGCAGACCGATTCCCGGAACCAAGACCATGGGACCACAAAATCGAGTTAAAAGAAGGATTCATACCAAAGAAATTCAAGGCATATAACATTACACTGGCAGAACAAATGGAACTGGACAACTGGACAAAGGAACAATTGGATAAAGGATACATTCGGCCCTCCGAATCACCTATGGCATCTCCATTCTTCTTCGTATCCAAAAAGGATGGAAAGCTCAGACCTTGTCAAGACTACAGATATCTGAACGATTGGACCATCAAAAATGCCTACCCCTTACCACGAATAACGGAGCTCATGGACAAGTTAATAGGCGCAAAATTCTTCACAAAGCTGGATATCCGATGGGGCTACAATAACATCAGGATAAAAGATGGCGACCAATGGAAGGCAGCATTCAAAACCAACCGAGGACTTTTTGAACCAACTGTAATGTTCTTTGGCATGTGCAACTCCCCGGCAACCTTCCAATCCATGATGGACTCGATCTTCAAAGATATGATATCACAATGCTTTGTAATCATCTATATGGACGACATCTTAATCTTTGCAAAAGATCGAGAGGAACTGGAAAAGTACACTAAAATGGTTCTCCAACGACTCCGAGAAAACGATCTCTATCTCAAGCCGGAAAAATGCTCATTTGCTCAGGAGAAAGTGGAATATCTCGGAATGATTGTCAAGCAGGAAAAGATCTCCATGGACCCAACAAAACTCAAGGGAATTCAGGACTGGCCAGCGCCTACTACTCTCAAACAAGTCCGATCATTTCTAGGCTTTGGAAACTTTTACCGAAAATTCATCCGGAAGTTCTCTGAAGTAGCTCAACCTTTGAATGAACTCCTGAAGAAAGACAAAGGATTTTTATGGAACGACATAACTCAAGCTGCCTTTGATGAACTAAAGAAACGATTCACAGAAGAACCAGTACTCTTGATGCCTGACCCTGCTAAACCATTTCAAATTGAATCTGACGCTTCAAAATACGCCTCTGGAGCAGTCCTCACCCAACTAGATGGAAATGGCGAAAGACACCCATGCGCATTTATATCAAGAACATTTTCCCCAACCGAAAGAAATTACGAAATCTATGACAGAGAATTATTGGGAATAATCCGAGCACTACAGGAATGGAGACACTACATCCAAGGATCAGAACACACGACTATGGTATATTCAGATCACAAGAATTTAACATATTTCAGATCGGCCCAAAATCTGAACCGACGACAGGCGCGCTGGTCTCTGTACGTCTCAGAATTCAACCTGAAATTGGTACATCTACCTGGAAACAAAATGATTCAATCCGATACCCTTTCAAGACACCCTGATTTTACCCTGGAAGAAGACCATGACAATGAAAACATCACCCTACTCCCAGAAAAGCTTTTCATTGACTTAATCGACACTGAGTTACAGGAAAGGATTGCCAATGCGAACGAACTGGACCACAACGCAGCAGAAGCAATGAAAACCCTATTAGAGGGAGGACCGCCAAATGGACGACATGACCTCAAAGAATGGAAAACAGAGATTGTGAACGGCAAAACCATCTTATACTACCATGGACAAGCCTACATTCCAAAAGATCAAACCCTGCGGAAGGACATAGTCAAATCATATCACAACCCTATTTCAGCTGGACACCCTGGAGAATTAGAAACATTCAATTCAGTAAAACAACACTACTGGTGGCCAGGATTACGATCATTCGTCAAACAATATGTAAAAGGATGTGCCACCTGCCAACAATTCAAAATAAATTGACATCCCTCTAACCCATCATTCATACCGATACCTGGACCAAAGTCAGCCCGACCCTTTGCAGACAGTGCTATGGATTTCCTTACAGACCTTCCACCGATCCTGGACAAACAAGGAGAAGTTGAATTTGACATGATTCTAAGCATCACCGATCATGGGAACACGAAAGGACTTATCCTTATTCCTTGCCGAATGAAAGGACTGGACGCCGAAAAGACTGGCAAACTCTTAATGGACAATCTCTACAAAAGGTTTGGACTACCAGACAGCCTCGTCAGATCGAGACCCCAGATTTGCCACTGAATCATTCAAGGAGTTAATGAAACTCCTCGGAGTAAAATCAAAATTTTCAACTGCTTACCACCCTCAAACAGATGGAACAACGGAATGATACAACCAAGAAATTGAAGCCTATCTATCCATATACTGCTCATCTCATCCAGAAGACTGGCACGAACAACTTGGTACCCTTGAATTCACTCACAACAATCAAAGACATGCAGGCAGACAGAGAACACCATTCGAACTGATTCTTGGATATTCCCCATTGCAATCCCTACTGCATTTGAACACACCAAATTCCCTTCAGTAGAAGAAAGACTGAAGTATCTTCAAAAGGATCGAGAAGAAGCCCTAGCAGCCCATGAACTAGCCCGGACAAGGATGGCTGAAAGGAAGAACTCAAAATTCACACCGTTCACCCAAGGACAAAGGTTTGGCTAGAAGCGACAAATTTACAAACGAATTATCACAAGAAAATGGCACCAAAACGAGAAGGACCCTTCAAAATTAAAGAAGTCTTAGGACCCCTAACTTATCGGCTGGAACTCCCCAAAGGATGGCTCATTCACAATGTATTCCATGACACTTCTTAATCCATATCACGAAACTGAAACACATGGACCTAATTTCATTTGACCGCCACCAGAGATATTAAACGAAGAAGAACATTGGGAAATAGAAACAATTCTCAAACATCGAAAAAGAGGAAGAGGATACCAGTACTACGTCAAATGGAAGGACTATCCGATCACCAAAGCAACGTGGGAACCGGCCGGTCTTTGAAGAAACCGGTAATGAAATCTTACAGGCTTACCAAACACGTCACAAGCTGTAAAAAGACCACCATCTTCCCTCACTCGATAATCAATCAACATGCTCTCCTTTCCCTCAATCAAACACATCAAGTCCACTCTCTTTCCCAAAATACTCACGAACCCATTTTCCTCACGACAAAAATACCAAAATCCCAAAAGATCGACAACAAATGCTTGAAGAACTCAAGATAGCGTTCATAATGTCTCGAGATGCAGAAACAAGCACACAATGAACTCAAGGCAAGATGCGCAGCAATGGCACATGACCAAAATCTAGAGTATCAACTGCGGATTTCCCAGCTCAAGGAAAAACTTAGACCCGGACTGGCAACAAAGGCTATAAGAAAGGTCAAGTCGCTACACTTCTAGGCAACAAACATCAATATCCAACAATGTCTCATTCCACTGCTCGTGCCTCCTCCGTTCCCCCAACCTACTACTATATCGTCTCAACTTTTAATACTCTCTCCGTCTACGAACTACTTGAAATCTTGAAAAATGCCAAAAACTGATACAACGTCGAAGCCCTTTGCCCCCCCTTTATCGAATGAGAACTCGAATTCTTCAACTATTTATCTGGCAAAATATGAATCATTGAGGCGGACATTGCAGTCAAGCGTGCAGCGAGTCCGAGTCCACCACAAAGCCGCCACCGACTCCCTCAAAGCGTCTTCAACTCAAAGGTTTTGAACGAGCCATTGAACACGTGCTCATCAAACATTGCATGACACCCCTATGGAACGACTTCGCTGACACTGATCAACCACAGCCTTTCAACATCAACAATCAGACCGGCACGCCTTCTCGTCGCCCGACTCGAACCTGATGGACAAGTGTTGGGAATCAACGTTGACCGGACGTTACATGCTTCACATGTGGAAAGTTGGGACATATAAGACAACACTGCCCCAAGTTCACCTGCAACCACTGCCACCGTTGAGGACCAGGACATACGCCAAGATACTGTCCTTTCAAGCGTAACGACTCTCCTCACAGAAGCGATTACTTTGATTATGATGACCCCATGGATGATGTTGGCATCACAAACAACACCGGAGAACCCTATGGATACTGAAGACCATTCAACTGGGACAGTCGAACCTTAGAAGGGGGTAATGTTACGAACACTTTATTTTCTTTTTCTTTTCTCTTTTCTTTTCTTTTCTCCTTCCTTTTCTTTGTCATCTTTCACATCAATGATACATCATCGTATGTTCTGATGAATTTTGCCATCCATCATATCTATGAAACTCTATCATATCTTTAATGGACTCTCACTTCCATCTTTTATGATACATCTTTCGATGAATGTTTGATCTGTTTCCTCTATTCTTATATACATCTGCTGATGAACATTCAAACTCGTTTCAACTTGCTGTATGGTTCATAGTATTTATACCAGGAAGGATCCACTGTATTCTTTAGCTAGTTCTTGAGAATCTAATCTCCTCTTACTCGATACCGCTTGAACTCGCTGTTCTTGACTACTTGACTGTTGGCTTTATCCACGCACGTGAATATAAGCTTGAAGTCGTAACACTATGGCTGTTACTGGTGCCCCCTCTCATGGTATTGCCCACATCACTTGTTTTTCATGCGGTAAGAAAGGTCATTATCAGTCCAACTGCACCAATTCTTCCAGCCCCCATCCCATCAAATCTGGATCTATAGGGCATGCTGTTCTTGCTTTGGAAGATGACTCTGATGATGATGAAGCTTTTTAGTTTCCGAGGGTGCGATTTATTTCTTTTATTTTTGTCTTATTTTCTGGTCATTTTGCCATTTGTGAGGGTGTGTTGGAATATGGGAATCAAACGGCACAATTCCCATGATCCCATGCGCTGAATACGCAGCCACAAGTATGTAGATTTTATATATAAACTGAATTCTCTGTTATAGAGTAAATTTAGTTAGTATAAATTGTATTTACAGTATATAAGTACAGTATTTACATTATTGTACACTACGTTTACCTCCCAATGACACAGTTTTTATCTGATTGATTTGGTCTTTTCAACAAGAAATAGAGGCAATCAAACAGGTATGGTGGTGATTTGAGTGCAAAAACCATTTCTCTGCAGTCTTTAGGTATTTAAAGGTTATTTCGGGGCTATCCTTCACATGCAAGGCTGCTATAAAGCCTGCTCGGCCTGTTTTGGAACAGGATCAGTGGCTGTGCTACACCTATTTTGCTCTGAAAGCGATATAATGACTATAGCATCATGAAAAATGCAATTCTCGACTAGATTTGCAGAGTAAAATTTATTTAAAATTTAATTGCTAAAATGTGATCTGAACAGATTTTTAATTTAGCAAGTCTAAGTAGGTAAAAGTGCCTAAATATAGGGTCTAACTCCCCACTGAGGTCAAAAACAAAAAAACTGTTCTGATCAGTTTGTTCAAATATAAATTATAAGCAAAATATGTCTGCCAACCATGTTTATAAGTGCTGTTTTTGCTGAGATATTCTTCATGCAATCCAGAGTGCTATATTTGGCAGGAAATCAGTCTGATTTCGCTTTTTGAGTTCTTAATCATATTTTTGCAATAAAAATGCCTTCATGCAATGAAAATACTTAATATCTTCCAGTACATACCACAAAATGTTTTGAATTAGTTGTTTATAAAGTACAAGCTTGATGTCTCAAGATATTGGTCTGGTCACAATGTGACACAGCATGTCACTGGCCATCACACGCATCGGTGATTGTTCAACCCCAGTATGAGGCGGAGAATGAGGCGGAGTCTGATCATGAGGCGGTGAGGCAGATTTCTGATATCCGACTTGTCCTCAGCTGGGCTAGCGGCGATCAGTCCAGCAGCAAATTCCACCATCACCCAATGGGGTTACGGGCGTTAACACGTTCTGGCCTTCCATCACCATGCCGCTGCCATATCGTCCACAAAGCGTTACCTACCTTCCTTATACATCAACGACAATCAATGCGGCTCTTGTGGGCTTTGTGTACCCATTAAGCTCGCTGGCTGGAACTGCCCTAAGATTCCTGGGCGGTTTTATCTTCATGTATTATGTAAGTCCCTTGTTTGCTTCGATTATTCACTACTCAGGTGATTGTTCTGTTCTGTTGTAGTATTTTAACCGTGCAGTTCACGCCGACAACTGGTGGCATGTACCGTTGGCGAGAAGGACCAGGTCTACATCAGCTTCTATCTGTCTGATTTTGGCATGCGACTGGGGTCCTTGCCACTGCTTCATATATCGGACAGTGTAATAACTTATGCTATGAACATTAATTGTGACTTCCATGTTTCATTACTGCCATCGGTGGGTATGTTTTTGTATTTCCGTGCTGATAATCGGACACTGGCTAATTATGCGCTCCCAGCTGAACCTTTCTAGATCACACCATAGTCCCTACATTATGGCTCCATTGTAATAGCAACATGAGACGATAAGGTGGGATCATAATGTTCTGTATAATATCCTGCCGTAGTCAAACCATAGTGTAATATTATCCATCTTTTGTTATTTACAAACATAGTCATATGAAGGACCTAGGCTCATCTTTCAAAAGGAATGTCTGGATTGGCGATGCTACTTGGCACGAACTTATAGCATGATTCATTTCTTTCCTTCAAATTTCTTTCATTAGTAAACTGAAAATCTTGACTGACAATCTACTATTCTGTATAATTCGTCACAGAGCCAGTTGAACGACAGTGATCGCATACGATTGCTGCTCCTCTCCAAGTCCTTTCTTAACGTGGATAATAGTTGAGATAATAGTGTCGAGAAGGCTGGCCTTTGGAATCATTAGTCTATATCACTTGCAATGCTACAGCCTACTAATGTAAGATAAAATACTTTTGTCCTTTAGTTCTTACTGATTGGCACTTTGCATAACAAATTCAGTGGAAACAAGGCGTGCTCCTGCAGCACTGGCTAATCTCGAAGATTCCTCGAAGATCCCTCAGGTCATTAGACTGTTGTTCTGAAGCCCCATAAAAGCGCTAATGATGGGCTTGAAATCAGTGCTTTCTCGGTCTTAACTGTGAGTCAGTGTGTACTCGAGTACGTATGTATGGCATTGGGAGCCAATGAGCAACATGGATGGTAACACGTCTGTCTGGGGGGCGCTTAAGAGTCAATATACTCAAATATTATGGAAATGTGACCAGAGCATAAAATAAAATAATAAATTGGAACCACGGGACCCCAGAGATATAAATACACCTCCGAGGCTTGAAACAGACCTGGTCTGTCTAGCCAACGGTAGGCATGTCTTCGATGCCTTATCTCGATTCTCCTGGAGAAGCTGTTCCATTACACCTGCAACGCCTAATGGACAAGGAAGGTAGAGGCGACGACGTCACCGGCAATGACATAGCTGCCATTCCGCCGGATGCGATCGCCGGATTTTGATGCCGGACTTTCCAACTTAGAGATGTCCTCAAGATCTGAGCTCCATACGGCATCTCGGCTGATGGGAATTTGAAAGCGTGTGGAATTCTAAACCTGTATACCAGCTATTTCTACAAGAAGTCATCCTGTAACGATTGGCTGACACAGTGGCTGAGTAAGCGGCTAGTGTTGCAAATCGGCACACAGAGAACTCGAAAGACGGGTTTAACGTTTAAGAATTCACTGGGGACTCGTACAAGTAGAGCTAGGGTTTATATAGATACTCGAAGAGTCCTAATGGAAATAAAGGATGAAGTAAAGATTGTGGAAAATGAGTGAAACAGTTGTTGTAAGAAATAACCGCAGCAGACAGAGTATATGATAAAGAGTTGAAAGAGTCCAGGCTAGGCACGGGAAATGAGAAATTCGGAGAAATCGTATGACAAATAGGAAACGGCACGCGTAGCGATGACCGATCCGTTACACATCCACTATGAGTATTTCAAGAACCGATCATAGGACCTGTGCTTTTCCACAGATATGAAAGCCAACAAATTCAGTACTGAAGGCTCTTGCCTGTCATGATGGCCAGCCGTAATCACCAATTCTATTGTATCTCTTTTGTGCATTACTCGCTCGGCAGCCACATGCGACGATAAAGTGTTGTTGGAACTTTTACTAGTACTACACTGTGGAAAATATCCACGGAGCGGACAGCGTTCCCATTTTTTAAAGAAACTCGTATGGACTGGATGTTAACCTTGCATGAACGCACAGAAAATTTTCGACCTTCGTCTCCTACAAGTCTCAAATGGAACTAGTTGGAATCTCTCCGTCAACCCTGAAGGACATGCGGGGGCCGCCAAACAATTGAGATTGTTCAGATGATGCTTTCCTGCGAACAAATTCATTTATATGGCAAGCTGAGCTGTCGAGCGCGATGTGATGCACTATCAGTCTTCTCAATATAAAGCTCTGAGGTTTACCGCTGTCGCGTTTTCAGTACCCCACCTTCAATGTTACAGTTGGATTTTATTGTCGGTATCTCGACGACGATCGTCGTGGTATTTTCCCTATATCTGAGGCGAAACAATGCACGCTCTCTTTCACATCTTCCTTTGCCTCCAGGACCCAAAGGCCTCCCTTTAATCGGAAACCTTCGTGATATGCCAACATCTTTTGAATGGAAAACATATCATAAGTGGTCCAAAGAGCTTGGTGCGTTTCGTTGTCTGGCTCTAATCATGCATTCATAAGGACAACTGTTTACAAGACACGGATATTCTTTACCTCAACGTCGCTGGGACATCCATCGTGGTACTGGACTCGGCGGAGGCCGCTTTTGAGCTATTTGAGAAACGGTCGTCAATATATTCTGATAGGTAAGCCAGAATAGAAAGATATCACAATCTCACGTCCGACACATTTACAGACCCCGCATGCCCATGGTTAATGAACTGATGGGGTGGAACTTCAACTTTGCCATCATGAGATACGGTAAGCATCTATACAAATTGTGTTCATTGGCCCTATATCTAAAAAGGTCTAACAAGGCGAGAGATGGTAAATTCCAATAACCAATATATTGCCCGATGACTGACTGGAAAAATACATACAAGGCGTCGTCATCGTCGTCTCATGCACTATAACTTCCATCCTGCTGCTGCGCTTCGCTTTCGACCTCATTCTTTGAGAGCTGCTCGCAATCTGCTCAATCGATTTCTCGACATTCCAAATGATGTTATCGGTAACCTAAGGCAGTACGTGAAACAGTGTCCTGTGGGACTTGGTCGCAGCATCTCTGACATAACAATAGCATGGCCGGAGAGACCATAATGTCCATCGCATATGGGTTGGCAGTAAAACCAAAAGACGATCCCTACATCAGAATCGCAGAAAAAGCAGTCCGTCCACTGCTCGTCGCATGTATTCCTGGGACCTTTTAGTCGATATGCTGCCATTCCTGAAGTATGTACCGGAATGGATGCCGGGGCCGGCTTCCAAACAAAAGCACGAGAATGGAAAAAGTTGGCCCGTTCCATGGTTGAAGTTCCCTTTGCGGCTGCAAAACGCAACTTGGTGCGCGATGTCGGTGCTCTTGATATGCATGAAAGGACTTACAGAAAGCTCACCTCAGGCCGATGGCGTATCACCGCTTTGTGTGGCGTCGTTAAGTCTGCAGAAGCTTGAGGAGGGACTACCGACGACGCGTACGCGGAAGATATTATCCAAGCTGTAACTGGAACCATGTATACGGGTACGTACGAGCGCCAAGTCCTGCTTAATTGAGCGTAACAGCAGAATTTGCATATCTGTAGGCGGGTCCGATACGGTAAGAAATCTTAAAATATCTCAGGTCAGTATGAGCTGAGGGCGTTGGACTCCCAGACTGTATCAGCTATTGCATCCTGTATTTTAGGACTACTCGACAAACCAGAAGTACTCAGGAAAGCACAACAGGAGTTGGACAGTGTTGTCAAGCCCGGCCACCTTCCCTGATTTTGATGATGAAGAATCCTTGCCATATATAACGGCTATCGTGAAAGAAACCCTTCGCTGGAGGGATGTCGCTCCAATCGGTCAGCTAGACTTTCAATGACATTTAATTCTACGCTTATGGTTGACCGATACAGCTATCCCCCGTCTACTCCCCCGTCGACGATGAGTATAAAGGATATCGCTTGCCTGCTGGATCTATCGTTATTCCGAACGCTTGGTACTTAATGTTTTACCGTCGGCAGGCACTTTAATACTCAACCTTTCTCAGGGCTATGTTGCACGATGAGGATGTATACCCAGATCCTTTTGACTTTAATCCTGACAGATTCATGAAAGACGGGAAGTTCAACAAATCCGTGCGAGATCCTGGCCACGCATGCTGGGGGTTTGGTAGACGGTAGGAGCAATATTTTGTATCGAAGACTGTCTAGCTGATTATTCTCAGTATATGTCCTGCCCGCTACATGGCGTTTTCAGCAGTTTGGATCGCTATAGCATCTCTCCTTACAGTTTACGACATTAAGAAAGCCGTGGATAACGAAGGAAATGTGATTGAGCCCGCTCACGATTACGAATCTGCTCTTGCGTGGTGCGAACAAATTCATGCCATTCATCTTGACCACAGTGACTAAAAAAAGAATAGCATCCCAAAACCGTACAAATGCTCGATTACGCCTCGCTCTGAGCAAGCAGAGAAGCTTATTCGTTCTGCTGCCAATCTTGATCCTCTCTAAAGATCTTTGCTTACTAACCTCTTCCAAGCTTATCTGATACACCTGCGGCAAATTGCAGCCGGGTATCTAGTCGTAATTGCTTGTGTGCTGTTGCCGTATGTATTTCTTACCACCCCAAGTCCAATGTATGAAGTACCTTTTGCTCAATGGTCGGTGTCTGAGTATCCTTGGAAGATCGCGCCCGTGATGAAAGACAAAGCGGGCATCATCCATAACGCTCCGCAAATATGGAGTATGAAGAAAAGGTTATATGCGTCAATACTGAGTACAGTGGTCACTTGATACACTCTGATGCGCTTCACACTCCAGCCAGGAGTCCCGAAGCCTTGCATTTCTCTAATGATCTCCATGATGACCACCATTGCAAGTTTTCGAGCAAAATATCAAGTTATGATGCTTGGCGTGCCCTGCATAGGAGGAAGTGTTAGATGCCCGTCATATCCGGTTATACTGATCATGCCACTTGTTCGTCGAGTCGACGACTTATCAGAACGCAGACAAGAAGAAACCAAGCTCTTGGCGGATTCAGCTTGGACGCGGGGAAACGCGGGGAAACGTGGAGATTAGTCTTGGTCTTACTTGGAATTAGGAATCAGGATGCATATGAGTTATGAGTGTCTTTTAAGGTTATTTGCTTCTAAAGGTCTATTCTGTACGGTCGTCGTTTGCATTAGCAGATTCTGTCACTAGTTGGTAATGTTAGTGAACATCGATGTCAGGCGGGGCTATAATCCTGGAGTCAATGTTCAAGATTGAGAGAGGTTTGAGCCTATTACTTGGATGTTCCGCAGTAAAATGCTTTTAAATGCCGTCAATATTATTCTTGGGTTAGAGAGTTGTCCCTTTGAAACAAACTATCTTAACACCCCTATCTTCCGGATGGGCGGTCCCACATACGAGGACGAGCAGGCTCCCTCAGCAATGCTGTTGTAGAAGTGAAATCTATTCTCAAATGGTGCATATGTGGCCCGAGCATCCCAACCTTTTTCACTTGTAAGTGAGCCATTGAGCGGTCCGAGTCGGGATACACGGTCGAGAGATTGCCAGCGGAGTGACGTTGTGCTAGAATACTAGCTCACAACATACGCTCTCCCTGAAGGCTCCGAAAAGCAAGGACCCACCAAAAGTTGTTACAATGCATGAAAAGGTTTATGGCTGCAAGCATCTCCTCTGCATGTGTCCGATTTATTGATACGCGACGGTTATGCCATTACGTAGTGACGCGAGAGGACGCCAGCCGCATGAGGCGCTCGTTTCGCACTAGCCAAGGTAGGCGCCAAGAGATCCGACGCTCGATACATATCACACTATTGGTCGACCCTGGTCACTCTGAATCCTCTTCGCTCCTCGCTTTCTATATAATTCGATGGATTTTTATCATAGGACCAGGCCAAGTCCTTCCCAAAAGTCATTTAGTATCTGACTCAACCCGTGCATTCTCTTCTTCACCCCCTGGATTCTTTTGAACGTCTCTGGACACTCAAATGTCAATCGTGAAACCAAAATCCAGCGAGGACTCTGTCTCGTTAGAGGAGAAACCCCATAGCTCTACCTACGATGCCAGCCAGGACACGCAAGGACCAACGTTTGATAGAACGCGCACTGCAACCTTGATGCGCAAGATGGATTGGAATATTGTTCCTTTCCTATCTTTACTGTATCTGTATGTCGTGACTTATCATTCACGATTATTTACTGTGTTGGCTAACATGTCTTGCTCAGCCTTTCTTTTCTCGATCGAACCAACATTGGCAATGCTCGACTTGCCGGTTTGGAGAAGGATCTAAACATGAAGAACCTCGATTACAATGTACGCCTTCTATCGTTTATCGTTTGCATTCAAGTGTTTGAATATTCTTTCAATAAATAGGTCGCCCTTGCCGTCTTCTTCCCGTGGTATGTTGCAGCAGAAATTCCGAGCAACATCATGATGAAGCGGACGAGCCCATCTCTCTGGCTGTGCATCATCATGCTTGCATGGGGTATCTGTAAGTACCTTCAGATAAAGCTCAATCAATACACTCATTAAATCGATTCAATCCTAGCCATGACCCTTATGGGTCTCGTTACGAACTACACTAGCCTGCTTATCGTTCGCATGGCTCTTGGACTAGCTGAGGGTGGTCTATTCCCTGGTGTTACATGGTACATCACCCTATGGTATCGAAGGCACGAATGCGGTCTGCGCATGGCCATCTTCTTCTCAGCGGCCACGCTCGCCGGTGCATTCGGAGGCCTGCTCGCCCGTGGTATCTCAGAAATGAGAGGCGTCAGCGGCAAAACGGGATGGGCATGGATCTTCATCCTTGAAGGTATCGCCACAGTTGTTGTCGCGCTGTTCGCAAAGTGGATTATCCACGATAACCCCGAGACGTAAGTCTGCTTCTTGCATCGCCCATCCTAATCGTAATTGACGCCTTCTTTAATCTATAAAAAAATAGGGCCAAGTTTTTGACAGAAGAAGAGCGCACGGAGATCAAGGCTAGGCTCAAGCTTGATCGCACCTCACTGGCCGACGAATACCATGTACGATATTTGTACTCTGCGCTTCGCGACTGGAAGATATACGTGCACATGCTTATCACTATTGGTACGTGTTATCTCCTTTGCTGATTCCAGCAGCACATCTGACCTTCTATAAATCACCATTAGGCATCTACACCCCGCTCTACTCCATCTCTCTATTCCTCCCGACGATCGTTCGGAACATGGGATACACCAACAACCAGTCGCAGCTCATGAGCGTGCCGCCCTACGTTCTAGGCTGCGTTGCGACCATCTCCGCCGGATACTTCGCAGACAAGTCGAAGGGAGCGTGGGCGCTACATGATGGGATTCTGCCTCGTCGCGATCCTCGGCTTCGTGCTCCTCATTTCCACCAGCAACCCCCACGCCCAGTATGCGGGGACGTTCTTCGCCGTCTCTGGGTACGCTATCTCCGTTTCCAACGGTATGCAGAAAGAAAGAAAGAATTCAACTCAATTGTTTACAGAATCTATCCTAATGTGCCTATGGGCGTTGCGTGGAACGGCAACAACATCGGGGGATCGACAAAACGAGCAGTCGGTATCGCCATGCATGTCGGTCAGTACTCCCCGCGTATAATCGTCGGAAAAAACGTTATTTGAACCCCACGGGAAGCTGACTCCATATCTCTTGAATGAATGCAGGATTCGGCAATCTAGGCGGTGTGATCTCCGCGTTCGCCTACCGATCCAAGGACGCGCCTCGGTATTACTCTGGCCACGGTCTGCTGATTGCTACTGTGTCGATGAGCTTTGTGCTGTCGCTTTTTATGCATCTGTATCTCAAGCGCGAGAACGTCAGACGCGATGCGGCGATGCAGGCTATGGGATACACGCTAGACTCGTACACGGAGGAGATGAAGCACGGCGAACGAGAGAAGGGGGACAACGCCACGGTAAGACTCTGCGCGGATGCTCACACGATGTATTTCAGCTGACCATATTCTCCAGTTCTTCCGTTACACTGTTTAATTGTGAACGTCTATCTAGATCTGTGACCTTCTCATCATTTTTTTGAACTCTTCTCTCCGAGTCCAAAGTTTGTTCATTTACATTTACATCTTGTCCTCTTTAGTTACCTATGTATGTATTATGTTATAATGTTTATCCACCTTCAAGTGAAATCCGAGTAATATCATACTGCATGTTAGAACTTAAACGTGACTCCAAAATAAAAAAACGACCTTGTGGTCGTCATGATATAAATAGCATCGGCGCTTGCTCTTGGGCGCTTGGTATAGCTTAGGTGCGTCCTATGACCGCAGATGCCACATTGACTACTTACGCTTACTTACGTCGGGTTTCTTAGGACATACCGGAAGAGGTAATGTTTAGACTTGGCGTACGGCTTGTCAAGACGTTACTCTGGATATGTTCGAAGTTTTTCCGATAGAACTTGCGCATTAGTATGCCAGTTCGATGTCTAGTGGTATACATGTATGCTCAGTATTTCAATAAACTTAGATTGGAAGCTCTAAGAGAATGATTAACACTGATTATATCACAAGTGCAAGTATACCATCATTGTGAACTGGCAATACTTCATTCCAGCACTTTTAACTGGCCCGGTAACTCAAGCTGGCTACTTGGGACTAGGAGAGCTTCGTGTCTCCAATAAGTTTCGGAATTGGAATTGGAATTGACTGGGCAAATGTCGGCGGTTTTACGGTGGGAATTACAGCGCGGATCAGTCATGTGACGCTCTCAGCGGACGCGACGCGCTCTGACGCGCTCCAGACTCCACAGTCCATGAGAGCAAAATATTTCCAAAACAAGGTCATTGGCGATATCCGATGCCGTCGGCATTATTGACAGCTGACTCTTAATTTAAGTTGAACTTTGTTTTTTCGAAGTTTCGATGTCCGAGTTATCATATATCAGTGTTGACCAGTGCAACTCTGTGTTTTTGAAACATTCATCACCACAGCAGCTTTTATATATATAAAAATGGGGGATTGGTTGCACAGGAATTGAGTGGAAAGGGTTGGAGTCTAGAATAGCTCGATCTTTATCTTTATCTTTATCTTTACGTACTGTAATTTAACATCTCCCTCAGTTCAATTTCGAAGGAAATAACCTCGTAATTGTCAGGCATCTCACTTGTCTTCATTATCTTCATTACATCCAGTTACCAGTAGATGCATATGCATTGGTCGTTGACTATGACGAGTGCCCAGTCATCTGATTAATAAGCACATTTAGATTGCTGATCAGAATGAAACGCGAAACTTGAGTTTCGCCTCGAACGCGGCGAGTTGCCTACCTACATACATACCCGAACGGAGTGGAGCGGATCGGAGGTCCAGGAATACATTTGTATTTAACGTGTAACATGTATGCGTCGACGATGGACTGACTTTCATTTCATTCCGTTCTCATTCTCATTGTACTTTCACCTCTCACCAGTGCTACGTATACCTGACATTTGCGGACGCGGACGCGGACATGTTTGGATTCTTCGAGAAGAAATTCGATCCTGCGCAGGACTTGGGAGATCTGCATGGGAGGGTTGTCGTCGTCACCGGCGCGAAGTGCGTGATTCTTGAAGCTTGTACAGTATGACTTGATGGCTTACGACGCGTTCCCCCTTCCCTTTATTCCTTCCTTGACTTTAACTTTGAACCTTACGAATACGAATACGAATACGACGACGAAAACATTTAATTTAACACACGAACAGCGGCGGCATCGGCTACTCGACCGCGAAATTCCTCGCGCTCGCCGGCGCGACCGTCTTCCTCGGCGCGCGCACTGAGGAGAAGGGGCTCCGTGCAGTCGAGAGCCTCACACGTGAGTTGAATGCCGGGGCAGGACAGGGAAATTGGGGACAGGGGAAGCCGGGGACGGTGGAGTGGTTCTGGTGCGACATCGCGACGCCGGAGAAGGCGAGGAGGTCGGCGGAGGGGGCTTTTGGAGCGGGTGGAGGGGAAAGAGGGAGGTTGGATGTTCTTGGTTGGTGTTTTTCCTTTCTTTCTTTGAATGGAGATTGAAGATTTATTTCTAGTGAATAATGCTGCGAAGTGAGTTTTGTTGGTGGTGGTGGGCAATGGTGCTAATGGCATTGGAAATTAGTGTTGGAAGTATCCATGGTACACCTGAGAACACGGCTGAGGATGGTGAGTGTCCCATGCGTTATTTTTGTTATCCTTTATGCTGCTCGTTAACCTTAATTTACGTGTGTGCTGTTTTGTTGTGGTGTAGGGATAACTGAAGGCTGCATGACCAAGTGAGTCTTGTGCTGAGTGTCGGATTCGACTCTCTCCACAGATCTAATGTATCCTTTTCTCATTGAATGTAGTCATTTCGGCACATTCCAGTTCACGCAGACGCTGCTTCCGCTGCTGATCAAGACCTCTGAGGAGCCAGGGTCGGATGTCCGGATTGTCTCTGTATGTGCTGTGGAGTCTCTTGCAGTTTATTCTTGAGCTTGGACGCTTGACTGACGTATCTCCTATAAAGCTTTCATCTGACGTGCATAGGCAGGGACTCGGGGCGAGCTCGATTGTCAATTTTAAGACTCTGGATGAATTCAAGAAGATGTACGAAAATGAGACTGTGCCGTGGATGGCGCGTTATGGTAAGAATAATAATAGTAGTACAATGGAGATCTTATTCATTCACCACTTATATATATATTTCTGTTCAGGTGTATCGAAACTCGCAATCATCGTGTCCTCAAAAGCGCTGCAGCGCAGACTCACAGCGTCAGGCTCAAAGATCATATGCATCACGCTGCACCCCGGGCTCGTGTACACGACGAACCACCTCCGGTTCCCGTTCGCCCGCGTCGTCGGGTTCATCGCGTGGCTGTTCTTCAAGCCGCAGGACGAGGGCGCGTACAACTCGTGCTTCGCTGCTGCGTCCCCGGTCGTCCGGCAGGAGGAGGAGAAATATAAAGGCGCGTATTTAATGCCAGTAGGGAAGATTGCAGACCCTGCGCGCGTTGCGCTGAATGAGGATGTGCAGGATGATCTTTGGGAGACCACGGAGAGATATTTGAAGGACCATGCGTAGTGTAGTGTAGTAAATGATGTGGCTGTGTGAAGTTGTTGATCTGTATTGTCACAAAAAGGGTCCATTGTGTTCTTGTTCTGGTCCAATCGTTCGTTCTCATTCAACTCTCATCTCATCTCCTCCTGCGTAACCCCCAAATCTCCCTTTCACATCGACAAGACCCTGCTATCTCAGAACATCCATACATAGATAAAATACACAAAACCCACTTTCCTGGAAACAGGAAAACAAAAATCGAATTTCAGATGCTCGATTCAGATGAATCGATGTCCATGCCACTGGCCGCCCCAGCTCCAGCGCACGTCCCAGCCCCCATCCCCGCCCGCAGGCCGCTGAAGCGCTCGGCGTCGACAGCATCCCTGCCCACGCCTCCGCGCACACACCGCAGACACGCGCGCGGACGGTCGCGGGGCTCGTGCGATAGCGACAGCGAGAATGAGCACGCGGTTGTGCTGACGAGCGACGACGAGAACGAGGATATCGAGGCGCGCATCCACCACACGCATACGCATAAGCATAAGAGCAAGAAGCGGCGCACGGGGAGACGGTGGAGGACGACGAGGAGGCGTTCTGGCTCGGCGGTGGGGCGGGTGATTCTGATTCAGCGGGACTGAACACGCACTCGAACACGCACACGCACATGCGCACGGCGTCGGTTGGGAGCTTATCGTCGTCGAAGAGCGGCGGCAGCTCCTCCAGGAACCACGGCGTGCCATTGCTCTATCGCCGGCTGTTGGCACAGACAGAAGTTGGCCCTGGTACCGATGTGGCACCCGTCTCGCCGCCGCCCTCGCATCGTAGAGCTACTGCGGTGGTGTCGCCCGCCTCGGGTCCAGACCTCACGGACTCGCCCTCGCCCCTTTACCCCGCGCACGACGCGCGCACAGACGAAGAGGGCGGCGCAGGCGCAGAGCGCTGCGCGACTCGCCGGACAACCCGTTCATCGTCACGCCCCAGAAACACGCCGACAGTGCCACGACGACCCCCAACGATGCGAATAAAACGCCGGCGCAGCTGGAGCGCCCGAATCTCACTTATGTCTTGTACGTGTTTCTTCTCTTCTCTCTTCTGTCTCTTCATCTTCTCCTTCGTTTTGCGGAATCATTCAAACTGACACGTCCAATTCTACTTGTAGCCGCGGCGTCCGACGCGTATTCAACAACCCTTTGTACAACCACCACGCCGGGCGCGCATACTCCCCCGCCAGAATCGAAGCTCCCGATCGACGACCCGGACTACTCGCCCGCGATGCACTGTCCGCCGAAGCTGCTCTTCCCCGAAGCACGCCGTGCGAAAGGGAAAGGGAAACCAGCCACGTCGGCGCGGGCGGCTAGGGATCGCAGGCGCTCGCCGGGCCTGAGTGGTGATGAGGAGGATGGGGAGGAGGAGGAAGAGATAAGGGTGATAAGGCCCAAGTTGTTGGATTTTGGGCCGCCGAAGACGCAGATGGTGCAGAAGAAGGCGCAGAAGCAGATGCAGACGCAGACGTTGGATCAGGAGCTCAAGTCTGCGGGCGAGCCGCTGTCGATTTGATCTGAGAGGATCTGAGAAGATTAGTGCTTTTTGAAATCGCTGTTGCTACACCACGCGCGCTCGTTCGCTTTGGCGCTACACTCGCTCACTTACATCCTACACCGCCGCAACCTCATACTACACTACCATCTTCAAGAAACCTTAAACATTAAATTTTAAACCTCAACCCCTGGTTCCGAAACAAACGTATTTGTCTTGTCGTTGTAATCCACCTAGTTTTGTACCTTCCCATTCCATTCCTTTTCTTTCCTTTTTTTTCCTTGCCCTCTCTCCTTGTTTTGTTTTACTTTTACTTTTGATTTGTGCGATACATACCTCCTACCTACTTTTTGAATCGTGTTCCCCTTTTCCTTCCTGCCTGCCTGCCTGCTACGGTGTGGTGCGATGTGATTGCTTTCACAGACTATCTTTATGCGCTTTCCCTTCCTCTTCCGACCCCCCCCCCCCTCCTGTTATCCTTTTTCTCGCCCGCCCGCCATTGGCTCATTCCATCTTCTCTCCTCTCCTCTTTCTCTTTGCGGCACCCCCCTGGTTTTGCGCATGCATGCATACCTGCAGACTATCCTCTTCCGATCCCCGGCCCAACGGCCTACCCTGCGTGGCGATTCATACCTCCTCTCCTCTCCTCTCCCCTCTGTGACACCCTCCTGCTTCTGCGCATGCACAGGGCCCCGACATCGATTCATCTTTTCCTTATTCCTTTTTCTTCATTCTCCGACATCCCTCCAAAAAACAAATTGTACTTGGACTTGGAAGGGTATGTGCTTCGGGTCTTGAAGTTGAAATACACTTCGCCCTTGTTTTGTTTTGTAGTCCCCGACACCGACGATTCTTCGCTAGGAAGATCGTGTAACATCATTTTTCACTTCATATATACTCAACGTACATAAAGACATAAAGACATAACCCGAACCGTGGTCGATTCTATCAGCATAGGCGTAACCTATATATACATATACATTTAACATACGTACATACAGAGGTGGTTGGTAGATATAGAAGAGAAAACAAGAAGAAATGATTATGATTTTGTGCTCGAGGCTGGGCGCTGAGTTTTGAATTTTAATTTGACCGAATCCGTTTCTGCAATTCCACGATTGTCGGGTTCTCTCGTCTTTCGTTTACGGTGTCCGTCATCTCGATTCTTTCCATTTCTCGCAACACGTCTTCTCTCTTGTCTCTTCTTCTCTGAGTGATTGACGGTCGATCGACAATGACATCGTAGCCTCACCAGCGAGGGGCCTTGCCCGTCGCTTTTCGCAATCCTGGGATAACTCTCGTCATTTTCTCGAATGAATGGATGGATGCTCAGCGCTCAGCGCCAGTCTCAGCACTCAGCCCTCGGCGCTCCCTGGGGGCATGGGCCTCTCTGACGAGGCTCACCAGTCAACGGCCTACATATGCTTTGGGAGCAATGTGTTGTGGAGCATTCCATGAGAGCATCAAGGGAAGTCGGCTTGTGGGCTTATACTACAGGTCCGTTTCCGCGTTTTTACAGCCTGTTTGCTTGCAAGCTAACATCTTTTCTTTGAAGATGCGTACGTACGTACGTACAATGGTTTCCATTGTCGTATTCGGACCCTTTATCCACTGAGGGTGGATGCTACATAGGAATAAGAGGGAGAGGAAAGGGACGCGCTATAACTTCCCAGTCAGTCCTGAAATACAAGGCGGCGCTTCTGAGCTTTGGAGCGCTTGTGGTGGCCAAACAAACTACTTGTAAAGGGGATCCACCAGAGAAGAAGCGGAGGCAATTGGACAATGCATTGTCCACAACCAACAATGCGGGCGTCTATGGTTAAAGAAAAGAAAAGCAAAAGCAAAAAAGGAAAAGAAAGGAAAAGTACGAACTGTATCCGTCTCTTCGCCGCCAGCGTTATAATTTTCGGTAGCCCACCACCGTTGCCTTCGTAAACTCGGGAGGCGCAAGACAGCACTGACTCAGATGTCCTCGCGCCCTTCCCTCCCGCTGGATATCCTGATATCCATCATCGATATCTACAAGGACAATGGCGACATGGAGATGCTCAGAACATGGTCCCTCATCAGCTCCGCCTTCCTCTTCCTCTGCCGCCCGCATCTGTACCGGTCGTTCGATATGCGGAAGCACCAAAATCTAAATCCAAATCAAGCTCAAGCCTCATCCGCAGGCCGCGCCCTCTTCATCAAATTCCACCGCCTCATCTCCGCGAACCCGCACCTCGCGCCCCTCGTGCGCACCGTCCACATCCTCGAGCCCGGCTCTCCATATCACCTGCACCAGCGCGGCAACGCCACCGTCTCCTCCTTATTCACATGCGAGCACCCCGCATTCGCACGCCTCCTGGAGCTCCTGCCCAACATCGCGTGCTTCGGGCTGCACTTCGCGGAGCCGGCCTGGTGGCAGGGCCTGAGCCGCCGCTTCGCGGGGGCGATGGGCGCGCTGTGCGGGCGCGCAAGTTTGCGGGTGTTGTATTTGGAGGGGATTAGGAGGGTGCCGCTGGGCGTGCTGAATGGGTGTGGGGGTCGGGGCTGAGGGAGCTGCATGTTCGGGATGTCTTATTCGCTAATCCGAATCCTGCTGCTGCTGCTGCCGCAGCCGCATCGTTTATGACTGGCAAGGCGCAGGCCGGGCCCATGTCAAGACATGACAGCGAAGAAGGAAGAGAAGTAGATATCCATTCCCCGATCCACGTTCCCCGCAGGATCAGGTGGAGAGGCGAGGTCCTATCTACCTCGACAGAGCGGCCTTCGCTTCGTCCCAGATTGACATTTTCATGCTAGCCCCTCCGGTGTTCATGCTCGATATATCAAGATTGCAGGACCTCACTATCGACTTCAACGTACACACCCTGAACGCGGTCTGGGACATCATATCCCGCGCCGAGAAGAGCCTGCGCCGGCTCAGCGTCGGCCAGTCGGAGCACGCGCTGGGACACAGTCTGTTCAGAGTAACGTCGTTTTTCGAGCGCAGTACGTCTTCAACCCCCCACCCTCGTCGTCGTCGTCGTATTCCCATGATATAGTTTGGGGTCTCACTGACCGCGTGCGCGTTGATTTTAGATGTTATAGCACCCCATTGGGACGTCGACGCCGACATCGCGTCTACGCGCGCCACGCTCCGCCGTCTCACACGTCTCGCGCACCTCTCGATCACCATATCGCTGCCGAACACCCGGAAGCGCGAGATATGGGAGCGCATAGCGGGGAGTGGTGTGCGCTTCTGAGAACGGCGCGCGACGGCGAAGGCCCTCTGGTGTCAGAGCGGTGACGGTGGTAGTGGACGTCTCGTATTTGGGGAGAAAGAGCTCGGGATGGTCTTTTTGCGGAGCGCTACTACTGGTGATGGGCGTGATCGTGATCAGGTGCAAGGCTCTCGGTCTGGATCTGGATCTGAATCTGAGTCTGAGGCTAAGGCGAATGGCAAAGGCAAAGGCAAAGGCAAAGAGAAGAAAAAAAGAGAAAGCGAGGGACCATGCTCCGAACATATTGGCTGGTCTAAACGAGACTCTGGCGGATACGGGACTCTTCCCGATGCTTTCTGCGGTGACGATGGACGTTAGAACCCCAGAAGCGCACACGATCGCAGGGGCACTGGTAGGACGTACCGGAAGTTCCGCCTCAGTGGCGGCGAACACAAATCCAGGCTCGGATTTGGACGCGGAGACTGACGCTACGTCAAGTCGCGCCGTGGTCATGGGTGGTAATCACCGGGATGTGTCGAGTAGTAGACTCGATACCGACGACATCGACATCGACGCAGACACAGACCGACAAGCGGCAGTCAGGCCAAACTTGCATTCCCTTAGACTGAGGAGAAAGGCGCGGCCGGTTACCATTGAAGACATCAAGATGGCGGTTAACCGAATGATGGATCGGACGAGGCGGCGTCTTCGCGAGGGCCAGGAGCAGGAGCGGGAGCACCGTCGGGTTCTAGGGCTGGTTGTTTCGTGGTTCTGGTTGGTGTGGGTACACATTGAAAGTAAGCACTATACTATGAGTAAACGTCGTCCATCTTGTTTGCTCCATCGAAATTGTATTGGACCTCTCAACATTACAAGGTGTCGTGTTTGGAATGGAAGTGTGGCCCCACAAGAAGACATCATTGCTTTAGCTATAGTACTTCGACTCTGTATAAAATAAGGAGAATGAAGGGCTGTCATATTGACTCCGGTGAGGAGATCATGGGAAGAAAACACCAACGAAAGGGTGATTTGACGAGATTTCGTCCTCTGCTTCTGCAATAACTAGCTGTAAACTGGTTCAGTTTGTGGAGTAGTTGTTTTCAAATAACGAAAATACCCGTAATGACTCTTTGCCTTGAAAATTGGAGATAATATTTTGCATGGCGATAGCCTTAAGAGCCGGTAGAAGTCTAAGTTGATATCAATGATACCCCACTGCTAAACTTCTCCAACGCTTGTAGTTATCTGGTGGGTATCGGAATATCCTACGTCGCGACTGCGGTATATATTTAGACAGGAGAATTTTTGGAAATACTCTAAACTGACAGAGGCGGAAACTATCCAAAGCTGCAATTTCGCCATGCTTGTAGAGCTCGCTTTTGTCGTTGCTTATGCGTGGATATTAACATGATTGCCAAAGCCCTATTTATTTTATAATTAGTCTTGAATAATACAGTGTGTGTTGTAGTATATGTACAAATGAAAGAGCTGCTGTAAGACGAAACATTTGATATTTAGCACGTAGGAGGATAGGATGGATCACGCTTTTGGATCGGTGGTCCATCTTGAGAGAAATTATGATGCACTTAAACGTGATTGACTCGGCGTACCGCTACTGGACTGCTCTTGCGAAGAGGTTGGACCATTAGATCGCTTTCCCGAAGAACCTGCACTGCTTGACTGTTCTTTTACAGATTCGGATTCGTATGAGGGAGACTCGAAAGAGGTGAGATCAAATTCTTCCGAATTCTCCTGAACGGATGCCGAAAGCTTGGATTTTTGTGATTTCGACGAATTGGTCGGGAATGACCAAGATGAAGCGGTAGACTTTTTGTGCACTGGGCCCAGCGGTCGAGTCTGCTACGTCACTTGGATGAAAGGAATCCAGCATATCATGCAGGTCGGTATCTCGTCGCGAGCGAGTCGAGTTTGAGCGCCAGGCAGTATAAGTAGTTGAAATCTCGGTCAGCGACAGAGGAGTGATATGATCACTGGTCATGCAATTGCATTCAGCCACCAGGGGTTCTGGGGCTGGCGCAACGGGATTTTGATTTTGGACAACCGTGGTACGCTGTCGGTTACGATATCTGTTAAGGGCGCGATAAAAACACGTTGACAGGACCACCAGATTACATGACATAAACCCCATGGACACCTATCAAGATAATTCAATGAGTAACACTTATCCACTGCTTGAAAAACAAGAGTTATTCACATTAACAGCTCCTAATCCTAGATTTACGAGAGGCCTGTCCGGCCCAAGAGCGAAAACCGTCTTGGTGCTTCCAATAGTTATGTATGAAATTGCTCCTAACAATGTCAGAACGTTTCCGCAAAGAATATCAAAATAAGACGGCGTTTGGTGGGAGGAAGTTTTATACGCCAGAAAATAACGAGCGGCGTAATAATAAGTAGACTGTCGCAAACAAGATCGGCTACGTGAAACGGAGGGAACATACTCAGTAATAGGAAGAAGCGGAGGACTAAAGACGAATGGTTGTACACTCACCCAGGAAAAATAGAACATGCTTCAAAGGCACGTATCTGAAAACTGTCATACAATGCGTCATTTCAACAGCCACCAGCAGTGCGGAGGCTGCTTTGCAGGTTAATGTCGTAAAAAAAAAGAGTGGCAAGACCTGAGAGAACCATGAATACCACGAGAGTGAAAGCCCATCGGCGCGCCGCGTGCTTCGGCGGGAAAATCCTAGCAAACGCCAAAGCCATGGCTGCTCGTGTGGCCCTGGAGCATCAGAACAGTCAGATATGGTCACCATTATATTAATATGGAGCTATTATACCCAATGAGCAAAATGTAAGGAAATATTGTCAGCCAATATGCATTCAAAATGCGTTGGGTATTTAGAAACTGTTTCGATGGATGTTCTGTCAAGTGTGAGTCAGAATGATTGAGCATAGACAGATATGATTGAGTCCCTCGCCTGGAGTCGGGAACCGCGCCCAGTAGATTGGCCAATATACAAAATCGAGAACCAGGGCGCCTAGCAAAATGTAGTCATCCCACCACAGTCGTCGTATTCGATAGCGGTGAACCAGGCGGTAGACGGTCGACGAACTCGACAGTAAATGAAACAGGGTAACAACAACTGTCAACAATGGTCAATGGATTCAGTTATTAATTAAATGAATGTGAACATACTTTTCCATCCCAGATAAGACCTACGAGGGAGGAAGATTGAACTCGGCAATTTTATTGGGATCTGCGCCGCTGGGCCATCGAATACCAACGAATCCATGCCCTGATTCCGCTCGTGAAGGCTGCCCACTTATCAGCAGTGAGCTATAGTGGCAAGCGGGGTGGTTCGAAGCTCAAGCAAAAGGGTTTTGACATTTATTACCCGAGGCCTTAAGTAACCAATCCGATGAATGAATTAGTTCTGTTCATCAAAATACCAGTTGAAGCAACTCATCCAGGGTGGCTGAGACTTGGATTCGGCCGTACGTGCACTTATTGCGACTTACGTCATTCCCACACAGTGGGCAGAGGTCCCCAGAAACTCTATGACAGTATGCATGGCTTTTGGTCGATGAACACATGAGACATATGGCAAGTTCCGCAAGCCCGACTTTGCCGTGATACTTTGTCGTCTGAGTCGTCGCGTAAAGAACCAGGTAAGCAGCCAGGAGCCTGGCCATGGTGCTCAAACACGTTTACAGTGAGGGATCTATCCAGATAGGAATGATCCTCCTCAGATACAAATTTTAGCGTTTCCATTACAGTGGAGAGGCATACAATGTAGTAAAGATACCAATAACACTGATGATATGTGTTGCAGCTAGTACTAACTGTCACTGCCGCGTTTCTTGTGGAGGATGCATGGAGGAAGGTGAGCGCAATGATAAGATGCCTGGAGATTAACTGATAAGGCGTACGTGACAGTGCTACTTGATTAGGCAACCGTCGGAGTAATCCGGTTGCCATCAAATCTATATAAGGTAGACGACTTTCATAATCGACTAACGTCACGTGAATACTGTCACGTCGTCCAAAATAGGTAACCTTTGGTAAAAATGCGTTTTATGTGCGATTCTAGAGGGCCTATCGTGCCATAAGGACCTAGCTTTTGTAGATAAATGTCTCTAACACGTGAATCAACAGAAATTTTGGAGAAAAACCAAATTTGGTAGAGGAGATAGAAAAATACAGTTTATACCACCAGTATGCAATTAATTAAGCCGACTACAATCGCGACGCTTCTGGAAAAGCAATTTTCATTCCCTCCTGTATTTCTCATGCATAAAAAGAGAAGAGCAGCACTTCAAATACACAGAATGGGACAAAATCTGGAGGAGAAAGGCCAGAAAAAGGTCCTGCACTGATGATTTTGGCCCATTCTGTGTACTTGCAAGCGCTGCTCTTCTCTTTTACGCATGAGAAATACAGGAGGGAATGAAAATTGCTTTCCAGAAGCGTCGCGATTGTAGTCGGCTTAATTAATTGTATACTGGTGTAAACCTATTTTTCTATCTCCACCAAATTTAGTTTTTCTCCAAAATTTTGTTAATTCACGTGTAAGAGGCATTTATCTACAAAAGCTAGGTCCTTATGGTACAATAGGCCATCTGGAATCGTACATGAAACGCATTTTACTAAAAGTTACCTGTTTTGGACGATGTCACAGTGTACACGTGACGTTGGTCGATTATGAAAGTCGTCTACCTTACACTTTCATATTCAATGCAAATAATGGATACCGAACAGACCCTAAGTTCATCTCGATGATACCCCACTGCTAAACACTCTTCAATGCTTGTAGTGTCGGAATATCCTACGTCATGACTGCGGCATATATTTAGACAAGAGAATTCTTGGAATGCTCTAAACCAACAGAGGCGGAAACTATCCAAAGCTGCGATTTCGCCATGCTTATTGAGCTCGCTTTTGTCGTTGCTTATGCGTGGATATTAACATGATTGCCAAAGCCCCATTTATTTCATAATTAATCTTGCATAATGCAGTGTGTGTGTAGTATGTGTACAAATGAAAGAGCTGGTGTAAGATGAAGCATTTGATATTTAGCACGTAGGAGGACAGGATGGATCACGCTTTTTGGATCAGTGGTCCATCTTGAGAGAAATTATGATGCACTTAAACGTGATTGACTCGGCGTACCGCTACTGGACTGCTCTTGCGAAGAGGTTGGACCATTAGATCGCTTTCCCGAAGAACCTGCACTGCTTGACTGTTCTTTTACAGATTCGGATTCGTATGAGGTAGCCCCGAAAGAGGTGAGATCAAATTCTTCCGAATCCTCCAGATCGGATGCCGAAAGCTTGGATTTTTGTGATTTCGATGAGTTGGTCAGGAATGACCAAGATGAAATGTTATACTTTCGTGCACTGGAACCAACGGTCGAGTCTGCTACGTCACTTGGATGAAAGGAATCCAGCATATCATGCAGGTCGGTATCTCGTCGCGAGCGAGTCGGGTTTGAGCGCCAGGCAGTATAAGTAGTTGAAATCTCGGTCAGCGACAGAGGTATAATATGATCACTGGTCATGCAATTGCATTCAGCCACCAGGGGTTCTGGGGCTGGTGCGACGGGGTTTGGATTTTGATTTTGGACCACCGCGGTACGCTGTCGGTTACGAAATCTGTTAAGAGCCCGATAAAAACACGTCGACAGGACCGCCAGATTACATGACATAAACCCCATGGATACCTATTAAGATAATTCAATGAGTAACAATTATCCACTGCTTGAAAAACAGGAGTTATTTACATTAACAGCTCCTAATCCTAGATTTACGAGGGGCCTGTCCGGCCCCAGATTGAAGACCGTCCGGCGATTGGCAATGATTAGGTATGCAGTTGATCCTAACAGTGGCAAAACACTCCCGCAAAAGAATATCAGAATAAGGCGACGTTCTGTGGGAGGAAGTTTTATACGCCAGAAAATAACGAGCGGCATAATAATAAGTAGAATATTGCAAACAAAATTGTCTACGTGAAATGGAGGAGAGTATACTCAGTAATAGGAAGAAGCGGACGACTAAAGACGAATGATTGTACACTCACCCAGAAAAAATAGAACATGCTTCAAAGGCACGTATCCGAAAACCATCATGCAATGTGTCATTTCGGCAGTCACCAACAGCGCGGAGGCTGCCTTGCAGGTTAATGTCGTGAAAAAGAGTGGCAAGACCTGAGAGAACCATGAATATCAGGAGAGTGAAAGCCCATCGGCGCGCCGCGTGCCTCGGCGGGAAAATCCTAGCAAACGCCAAAGCCATGGCTGCTCGTGTGGCCCTGGAGGCATCAGAACGATCAGACATGGTTACCATTAGTATGAAGCCATCATACCCAATGAGCAAAATGTAAGGAAAGAGTGTCAGCCAATATGCATTCAAAATGCGTTGGGTGTTTAGAAACTGTTTCGATGGATGTTCTGCCAAGTGTGAGTCAGAATGATTGAGCATAGACAGATATGATTGAGTTCCTCGCCTGTAGTAGGGAACCGTGCCCAGTAGATTGGCCAATATACGAAGTCGAGAACTAGGGCGCCTAGCAGAATGTAGTCATCCCACCACAGCCGTCGTATTCGATAACGGTGAACCAGGCGGTAGACGGTCGACGAACTCGACATCAAATGAAACAAAGTCACGACGACTAAATGCAAGCGGTCAACAATGCTCGATAGATTCAGTTACGAAATGAACATGAACATACTTTTCCATCCCAAATAGGACCGGTGAGGGAGGAAGACTGAACTCGGCAACTTCATTGGGACCTGCGCTGGGCCGTCGCCTTCGAACGCGTCCATGTTCTGGTTGGGTTGGGGTCGTGATGCTGCCTTCTGCGCCCTGGCAGTGAGCGACAAGCCCTTATGTACCTGGCAGACAACGCTAATGAACTAGTTTTGGTCATCAACAAGTTACGGTGAGACTTGGGACTCGGTCACAGTAGTATAACGTATTGGCAACTTACATCATTCCCACACAGCTTGGGGCCTTGGGCTGCGTCGCAGAGGTCCTAGAAACCGGACATGGTTGAAATCACCAAATTCTTCGACAGTACGTAAGACTTCTGGCAGGATGCGTCACGAACACAGGACGTCAGTGATTATATGGCGAGCGCCGTGAGCCCAACATTACCGTGATACTTAATTGTCTGAGTCGTCGAGCAGAATACCAGGTAATAGCTTTGTTATGGCTCACGTCCTGTGGTAAGAGACAAGGAACGAAGGTATGGAGAGATGTAAAATTGTATGTCGGGGTCAGGTGATGATCGAGAACATAAGCGTGATCTCAGTCGCGCGCGCGGACGATGAGCAAGGGGTGAGACAGGGGTGAGACCAGGCTTACACGCATCTTCGATCTGTTGGTTGCCAATTAACGTGCCCGTAGCAATATCCCAGACATGGACCATGGTCCGGTGAGCAGTCATGGTGTCTTGCGCCTGCATAACTGCCGCAAGCAGGTCCTGTCTACCTCGACTGAGCGTCCTTCTCTTCGTCCCAGATTGACGTCTTCATGCTGGCCCCCCGGTGTTTATGCTCGATATATCAAGGCTGCAGGACCTCACTATCGACTTCAACGTGCACACCATGAACGCGGTCTGGGATGTCATATCCCGCGCCGAGAAGAGCCTGCGCCGGCTCAGCGTCAGCCAGTCGGAGCACGCGCTGGGACATAGTCTGTTCAGAGTAACGTCGTTTTTCGAGCGCAGTACTTCTTCAACCCCTCCACCGTCGTCGTCATGTTCCCATAATATAGTTTGCGGTCTCACTAACTGCGTGCGCGTTGATTTAGATCGTATAGCACCCCGTTGGGACGTCGACGTCGACATCTCGTCCACCCGCGCCACGCTCCGCCATCTCACACGTCTCGGGCACCTCTCAATTGCTATATCGTTCCCGAACGCCAGGAAGCACGAGATATGGGACCGCATAACGGAGGAGTGGTGCGGGCTTCTGAGAACTGCTCGCGAAGGCGAAGGCCCCTCTGGTGTCAGGGCGGTGACGTTTGTGGTGGACGTCTCGTATTTGGGGGAGAAAGAGCTTGGGATGATCTTTTGCGGAGCTCCATTGGTGATGATCGTGATCGTGATCAGGTTCAAGGCTCTCGGTCTGGATCTGGATCTGAATCTGAATCTGAGGCTAAGGCGGGTGGGATAGGCAAGGGCAAAGAGAAGAAAAAAAGAGAAAGCGAGGGATGCTCCGAACATATTGGCCGGCCTGGACGAGACTCTGGCGGATACCGGACTTTTCCCGATGCTTTCTGCGTTGACCATTGACGTTAGAGTCCCAGAAGAGCACACGGTCGCAGGAGCACTGGTAGGACGCACCGGAAGTTCTGCCTCAGTGGCGATGAAAATAAATCCAGGCTTGGATTTGGACTTGGATTCTGACTCTACGTTAATTCGCGCCGTGGTCATGGGTGGTATTCACCAGGATGTGTCAAATAGTAGACTCAATACCGACGATATCGACATAGACGCAGACACAGATACAGACAGACAAGCGACAGTCAGGCCAAACTTACATACCCTTAGACTGAGGAGAAAGGCACGGCTGGTTACCATTGAAGACATCAAGATGTCGTTTAACCGATTGATGGATCGGACGAGGAGACGTCTTCACGAGGGAGCAGGAGCAGGAGCACCGTCAGGTTCTAGGGTTGGTTGTTTCGTGGTTTTGGTTGGTGTGGGCACACATTGAAAGTAAGTACTATACTATAAGTAAACGCGTTCCATCTGTTTTCTTTATAGCAATTGTATTGAACTTCTCAACACTACAAGGTGTCGTGTTTGGAATGGAATTGTGGCCCCACAGGAAGACATTATTGCTTTAGCTATAGTATTTCTACTCAGTATAAAATAAACAGAAAAAGGGCTGTCATATTGACTCCGGTGAGGAGAATACTAACGAAAGGGTGATTTGACGAGACTGCGGCCTCTGCTTCTGCAATAACTACCTGTAAATTGGACCAGTTTGTGGAGTAGTTGTTTTCAAATAACGAAAATACCTGTAGTAACTCTTTGCCTTGAAAATTGGTGATAATATTTTGCTCGGCGATAGCCTTAAGAGCCGGTAGAAGTTCATCTCGATGATACCCCACTGCTAAATCTCTCTCCATCTTGAGAGAAATTGTGATGCACTTGAATATGATCGACTCGGCGTACCACTGCTGGACTGCTCTTCCGAAGAGGTTGGACCATTAGACCGCTCTTCTGAAGAGCCTACATTGCTTGACTGTTTTTTTATAGATTTGGATTCGTATGAGGGAGATTCGAAAGAGGTGAGATACAGTTCGTCCGAATCCTCCAGATCGGATGCCAAAGGCTTGGATTTTTGTGACTTCGACGAGTTAGTCGGGAATGACAAAGATGAAGCGGTAGATTTTTGTGCACTGGACCCAGCGGTCGAGTCTGCAACGTCACTCGGATGCAATGAATCCAGCATATCATGCAGGTCGGTATCTCGTCGCGAGCGACTCGAGTTTGAGCGCCAGGTAGTATAGGTAGTTGAAATCTCGGTCAGCGACAGAGGTATGATATGATCACTGGTCATGCAATTGCATTCAGCCACCGGGGGTTCTGGGACTGGTGCGACGGGATTTGGGTTTGGATTTTGGACCACCGCGGTACGCTGTCGGTTACGATATCTGTTAAGGGCCCGATAAAAACACGTTGACAGGACCACCAGATTACATGACATAAACCCCATGGATACCTATCAAGATAACTCAATGAGTAAAAATTATCCACTGCTTGAAAAACAGGAGTTATTCACATTAACAGCTCCTAATCCTAGATTTACGAGGGCCTGTCCGGCCCCAGACTGAATACCGTCCGGCGGTTGGCAATGATTAGGTATGCAGTTGATCCTAACAGTGGCAAAACACTCCCGCAAAAGAATATCAGAATAAGGCGACGTTCTGTGGGAGGAAGTTTTATACGCCAGAAAATAACGAGCGGCATAATAATAAGCAGACTGTCGCAAACAAGATCATCTACGTGAAATAGAGGGGAGTATACTCAGTAATAGGAAGGAGCGGAAGACTAAAGACGAATGGTTGTACACTCACCCAGGAAGAATAGAACATGCTTCAAAGGCACGTATCTGAAAACCATCATGCAATGTGTCATTTCGGCAGTCACCAGCAGCGCGGAGGCTGCCTTGCAGGTTAATGTCGTAAAAAAAAGAGTGGCAAGACCTGCGAGAACCATGAATGCCACGAGAGTGAAAGCCCATCGGCGCGCCGCGTGCCTCGGCGGGAAAATCCTAGCAAACGCCAAAGCCATGGCTGCTCGTGTGGCCCTGGAGGCATCAGAACGATCAGATATGGTCACCATCAGTATGAAGCTATCATACCCAATGAGCAAGATGTAAGGAAATAATGTCAGCCAATACGCATTCAAAATGGGTTGAGTATTTAGAAACTGTTTCGATGGATGTTCTGCCAAGTGTGAGTCAGAATGATTGAGCATAGACAGATATGATTGAGTTCCTCGCCTGTAGTAGGGAACCGTGCCCAGTAGATTGGCCAATATACGAAGTCGAGAACTAGGGCGCCTAGCAGAATGTAGTCATCCCACCACAGCCGTCGTATTCGATAACGGTGAACCAGGCGGTAGACGGTCGACGAACTCGACATCAAATGAAACAAAGTCACGACGACTAAATGCAAGCGGTCAACAATGCTCGATAGATTCAGTTACGAAATGAACATGAACATACTTTTCCATCCCAAATAGGACCGGTGAGGGAGGAAGACTGAACTCGGCAACTTCATTGGGACCTGCGCTGGGCCGTCGCCTTCGAACGCGTCCATGTTCTGGTTGGGTTGGGGTCGTGATGCTGCCTTCTGCGCCCTGGCAGTGAGCGACAAGCCCTTATGTACCTGGCAGACAACGCTAATGAACTAGTTTTGGGCATCAACAAGTTACGGGAGACTTGGGACTCGGTCACAGTAGTATAACGTATTGGCAACTTATATCATTCCCACACTGCTTGAGACCTTGAGCTGCGTCGCAGAGGTTCTGGAAACCCGGACATAGTTGAAATCACCAAATTCTTCGACAGTACGTAAGACTTCTGGCAGGATGCGTCACGAACACAGGATGTCAGTGATTATATGGCGAGCGCTGTTGAAACTATGTGACAGCACGTGACATGCACGTGAACGTTAGCGTTACACAGTGCACATGACTGAAAGGTTACACGTGAATATGGCGTAATTATGGCGTGCTCTATAGCACATGATATGCACATGATATATGTTTCCTAATATATACAGTATGTAAATATGCACAAAGTATGTAGAAACATATATAAGTAGCGTAGTTCTGCTCCTAATAAATAACGAAGTTCCTCACTTCAGTACAGCGCTCACTACGCACTTAAGTACATACATACAAGCTTACAGGTCAGTAGTATATGGGTTCGAGTAGGTAACCATACCACTACGTACATAGCCTCGATAGTAGTTACTATATTATTGCAACAAGCGCCGTGAGCCCAACATTACCGTGATACTTAATTGTCTGAGTCGTCGAGCAGAATACCAGATAATAGCTTTGTTATGGCTCGCAGTCTAGACACGTACGATTGGATCTGCTTTTCGCGATAGATTCTCGTCCCTCCAGCCAACAAATGAAATTCTGCGCACATAGCCCAGGCTTGTGCCTTTTCTTCGGGAATCGTTTCCCTCCACTGAGCTCGTTCAAATAGACCGAGAGTAATTATCCCGGATTGCAGCTCAAATCGCAAAGATCGCTATGGATACATGCTCCCAATATCAGAGCGGCGACCAGGAATGAGCTGGTAAGCCTAATGGCTGCGATGTCCTCATCGAAGATGTCCTGGTGCAGGATGCATTGGAACGTCCTCAAGTCCTGCGATTACATCCGCCAATATTATCGGCGTCAAAAGGCTTAGCATTGGCCTGCTTGATAAAACCTTCGCCTAATTCATCTACAGTTCTCCAGTCGGGATTTTCTTGATCACTTTTGCCACAGCTGTTTTGTCATATGATGAAAGTGCAAGGCAGACAACCTGAGACAACATGGGGTTGTTTTTGAAGTATTGGTCGGGAAGCTGCAAGAAAACTATAAAGTATCTCAGGTCGTATGATCTCCCATCATGTTCATAACCTTATGTCGGAAAAATCCAAATTAGCATATCAGCACCTTACTGTTACGACAAGTCTTTTTCTTTTCCCTTTCTCTTTTCTTTTCTTTTCTTTTCCTTTTCTTTGTCATCCTTCACATCATTGATACAGCATCATCTGCTCTGATGAACTTTGTTTTCTATCATTCTATGAAACTCCATCATATCTCTGATGGACTTTCACTTCCATCTTTTATGATACATCTTTCGATGAACGTTTGATCTGTTTCCTTTCACTTCCATCTTTTATGATACATCTTTCGATGAACGATTGATCTGTTTCCTCTATTCTTATATACATCTGCTGATGAACATTCAAACTTGTTTCAACTTGCTGTACAGTTCATAGTATTTATACCAGGAAGGATCCATTGTATTCTTTAGCTAGTTCTTGAGAATCCAACCTGCTTAAACCTGCTCTACTCTGAACTTGAACTTGTTCTTGTAAACGATTGGTGGTTAGATTACGCACACTGCGTGACTCTAACTTGAGATCGTAACAAAAGAACTAGCTTCTCACTCTACCATACTGCTTCGTCCACAAGCGGTATCGGGAGCTTGAACCAGACACCATGACATCTCAAGCGGAACCTTCTCCGCAAACTACGACACCGATGACAGTGGTGAACGAACACCTACATCAGACGTTCAACCCACTACCCGAACCCCAGGACTATTGTCTGGAGAAGAATACTTCACCGGCGCCTCTGAACCCTCTGAACCCTCTGAAATCTCTGAACCAAACGAAACACAAATGGTTGACCAACAAATGATCGACGCCCGAAGACAAGGGAACTCTCTCTTAGCAAACCTACACCCTTCAACGGTGAACGGTTTAAGAGCAAGAAATTCCTTCAAGAATGTATCCTCTATATGGGGATCAACAAGGACACCTACAACACCGAACCAAAGCGGATCGCATTCATTCTCTCTTACATGCAAGAAGGGAATGCGGTCATTTGGAAACAACAATTCGTCCAGAACAAATTGAACCTTGACACGGGGGATATCGACTTACCGACTTACAGGGAATTTATCAACGAATTCCAGAAGGCCTTCAAGCCAGAAGAAGAAGACATCGATGCATTGGACAAATTAAAAATACTTGACAAAAAGAACCTGACCGCTGAACAACTAGTAACAAAGTTCAAACTACTGGTTGGAGAGGCAGGGATGTCTAATGACTCCAACACGGCAAACAAACTCTTGATAGAAATGTTCAAGACGGCGCTAAACCCGGCGCTAGTACAGAAAATCATCATGTCTGAAAAGAAGCCCACAAAAATTGAAGAATGGTACGACAAAGCCATGACCTTTGACAGGAGCTATCGACTCGCTATGGCGATTAAAGGCCCATCTCAATCAAAGCGCACAATTCATTCCCAGAGCCGTGCCAAAGAAGGACCCTTTGCAATGGACGTTGACGTCATGACCACTGAAGAACGAGCAAGCCTCATGAAAAAGGGGCTTGTTTTAGATACAAACAAAGCAGGACATCTCGCAGTAGATTGCCCTCAGAAGAAGAAAAACAATAACCCATTCATGTCAAAGGAGTTGCTGAAGAAAAAATGGACACCCAAGGACCTTCATGCCCATATCCGGGAGTTGAACATGGAGGAAAGAGAGGAACTGGCGAGTTTGGCGATGGGAAACCAGGAGGAGGATAACAACACTGAGGATTTTAAAACGGAGAACCGAATCGACGTCGGTCTCTCCACGATTAGGCATCTATTCTGTATTTATGGCTATGCTCGAGAATAAATCTATGCATTTACCGATTTCATTCTCTGCCATAAAAACGGAAAGCCACAAATCGTCGAAACCTCAGGTCTAATTGACTCTGGAGCTGGTGGAAAATTCATCGACCAAAACTATGCTAGGAAGCTAGGACTCGAACAAAAACCCTTGAAGAGAAGCCTCACGGTTTACAATGTGGATGGAACTCTCAACAAGAAAGGAACAATCTCTACCTTTGTAGAACTCAATCTTACCATTGGGAACAGAGCGAACAAGGAAATTCTGTTTGTCTCCGGGCTGGGGCGACAAAAGATTATTCTAGGACTACCTTGGCTTCAGAAACGAAACCCAGATATCGATTGGGAAACTGGAAGAGTTAAATGGAGAGTTTCCAAATCCATCCGCTCTACCACTATGGAAGAAGAACTGGAAGAAACTGAACTGATCATGGACACCACGGATGCCCCACTCGAGGACTTCAACGCTTTGGTAATAGATTTTATCGAAGCAAAGACTCCGAAGAAATAGATCAGGCATGGATCAATGCGAAAACTACGGCTTCACAAACTCTGGCAACGGAACATGAAAACAGGACACCTGCTAAACCATTGGAAGAACTTATTCCCCGGACCTCCACGACTACCTTGGACTTTTTGACAAAAGGCAGCTGATCGATTTCCTATCTCAAGACCCTGGGACCACAAAATTGAACTGAAGCCTGGGTTCAAACCGAAACCATGCAAGGTCTATAGCCTCACCCCGGAAGAACAAATCGAACAGGACAAATTTCTCAAAGAAATGCTGGACAAGGGATATATTGTCAAATCAGAATCGGACATCGCATCGCCTTTTTCTTTGTAGCCAAGAAAGATGGAAAACTGCGACCTTGTCAAGACTATCGATACCTGAACGAATGGACAGTAAAGAATGCCTACCCTTTGCAACGGATCCCGATCTACTGGACAAACTCAAAAGAGCGAAATTCTTTACCAAATTGGATGTCAGACAAGGGTATAACAATGTTCGCATTCGAAAGGAAGATCAACGGAAAGCCGCCTTCAAAACGAATCGAGGACTCTTTGAACCCACGGTTATGTTCTTTGGATTATGCAATTCCCGGCCACTTTTCAATCTATGATGGATTCGCTGTTCGAAGGCGAAATCTCTGAAGGGTTTGTGATCATCTACATGGACGACATCCTAATCTTTGCCAAAAATCAAGAAGATTTGGCAAGATACGAACGAATTGTCCTGCAAAGGCTAAAGGATAACGACCTATACCTCAAACCAGAAAAATGTGTCTTCAGACAACGAAAAGTTGAATACCTGGGAATGATAATCGAAGAAGGAAAATCTCCATGGACCAATCGAAACTTAAAGGAATCCGAGACTGGCCTGCACCCGCTACAGTAAAGCAAGTCAGGGGATTCCTGGGATTCGAAATTTCTACCGAAAATTCATCAGGAAATTCTCTACAGTGGCACAACCCCTGAATGATCTCTTAAAGAAGGACAAGAAATTCGAATGGACAGGCGCAGCTCAACGAGCATTCGACGAACTAAAACGACGATTCACGGAAGAACCAGTTCTCTCTATGCCAGACCCAAGCAAACCATTTCAAATCGAATGTGATGCCTCTAAATATGCATCTGGAGCTGTTCTGACTCAACTCGATGGTAACGGCGAAAGACACCCATGCGCATTCATTTGAAAACCTTCTCCGCGAACGGAAAGGAATTACGAAATCTACGATCGGGAACTCCTGGCAATTGTACGAGCATTACAGGAATGGAGACATTACATTCAAGGATCCGAACATACAACGATTATTCATTCTGATCACAAAAACCTGACCTATTTCAGAAGCCCAAGAAATCTGAACAGACGGCAAGCTCGATGGTCATTATTCCTATCCGAATTCGATCTGAAACTGATCCACATGCCTGGGACAAAAATGATTCAATCTGATGCCTTATCCAGAAGACCAGATTTCATACCGGACGAAGACCACGATAACGAAGATGTGACTCTATTACCAGAGGAACTCTTTGTCAATCTAATCGACACTGAACTACAACAGAAAATCATTGATTCAGAAGAATTGACACGGATATTGCAGAAATCTTGAAAGCTCTACTACAAGGGGGACCACCGAATTTACGAACAGATCTCGACGACTGGAGAACAGAAGAATTCAATGGGAAAAACGTCATTTTTATAAAGACAAGATATATACCAAAGAACCAAAATCTACGACAACAGGTGGTAAAATCCTTTCACGATCTCACCATCGGCAGGACACCCAGGAGAACTTGAAACTTACAACGCAGTAAAGACACATTACTGGTGGCCAGGGCTACGATCCTTTGTTAAACAATACGTCAAAGGCTGCGGGATCTGTCAACAATTCAAAATTAACAGGAACCCCTCTCACCCGTCCTTCCATGCCAGTAGCCGGACCAACTTCTACACGACCATTTGCAAACTGTTCAATGGACTTTCTAACCGACTTACCACCAGTTAAGAACAGCGCAGGACAGATTGTGGATGCGATTATGGTCGTGGTAGACCATGGGCTTACTAAGGGGTGATTTTAATACCTTACTGAAAAAAGGGAAACCGGGAGAGGCACTCGACGCAGAAGGAGCAGCTCAACTCTTACTCGACAATCTTTTCAAACGATTCGGACTCCCAGACAGTATCATCTCCGACCGAGATCCCCTATTCACCGCAAAAGTCTTTCAAGAACTCATGAAACTCTTGGGAATCAAGTCAAAATTAACTACGGCTTATCATCCAATAGGAGACGGAACCACCGAGCGATTCAATCAAGAAATAGAAGCCTATCTATCCATCTACTGCTTGTCACACCCAACCAACTGGAACAAGTCAGTTGGAACGTTGGAATTCACGCACAACAACAGGAAACACTCCGAAAGAGCCAAGACCCCGTTCGAACTCACCTTAGGTTCATCTCCAATAGCCATTCCACTTGCATTCGAGAACACCAAGGCCCCATCAGTGGAGGAAAAGTCAAACATCTCCTAAAAGATCGAGAAGAAGCGCTAGCCGCCCACGAACTTGCAAGACAAAGAATAGCCGAACGACGAAAATCGAACTTCAAACCATTTGAGAAAGGAACGAAAGTTTGGCTAGACTCCCGCAACATCTCCACGAGGTATCATTCAAAGATGAAACCGAACGAGAAGGCCCGTTCACAATCACGGGAAGTCTTGGGACCTCTCACGTACAGACTCAAAATACCCAAGATATGGAAGATCCACGATGTTTTCCATGCCACTCTACTCATGCCATATAACGAGACAGAAACATATGGACCGAACTTTCCTAGACCACCACCCGAGATCAAAAATCAGGAAGAACACTGGGAAGTCGAAACTATTCTGAATCACAGAAAGACAGGACGAAAACCCAAGAAAGGAAAGCGAAAATATCAGTATCTTATCAAATGGACCGGATTCCCTATCTCCGAAGCAACGTGGGAAAAAGATGACGCGTTCGACAAGCGACAGCGAGATTCTTCGAGAATATCATCAATTACACAAACTCTGACCATCCTGATGCCTCGCCTCTCCGACGTATCGCCTCTTCTTTCACTCGAAACTCGAAACAAACCAACTCGAAACCCCAATCTTTGATACCCTTTGGCCGATCAGACTGTGGAAGAGCTTGAGACGCTGCAAAAGAAATTCTCACCGCATACAAAGAAACGATTGATCAGAAGGAGACAGCAAAACAAAACTACCGCCCAGCTGCTGCTAAATCTGCCCACTACCAAGCCAGATCTCTACGCCTCAAGTTAAATCTGGTCGAACGAGAACTCCATCGACGCCTTCCACTGATCGCCAAAGTAGTTAAAAGGCCAAGTCGTTCTACCTCTAAACCATACCTCCAACTACCAAAGCAACGCAACATGTCTTTCATCGATACCCCTGCCGCTTCTTCCTCTTCTACCCCTGCCAACTCACATCTACGAGGCAAACGACCTGCCGTACCGTTATGCTCAAACACTTTCAACATTTGAAGCCCTAGACCTCTTCACCGACAACGCCGGAATCGCAAACACCACAGGCGAACCATACAGAAACTAATGAACTCGTACAAGTAATAGACTTCACTCCTTCTGAGGCATAAGGAGTGTAGTACGGGGTAATGTTACGACAAGTCTTTTCTTTTCCCTTTCTCTTTTCTTTTCTTTTCTTTTCCTTTTCTTTGTCATCCTTCACATCATTGATACAGCATCATCTGCTCTGATGAACTTTGTTTTCTATCATTCTATGAAACTCCATCATATCTCTGATGGACTTTCACTTCCATCTTTTATGATACATCTTTCGATGAACGTTTGATCTGTTTCCTTTCACTTCCATCTTTTATGATACATCTTTCGATGAACGATTGATCTGTTTCCTCTATTCTTATATACATCTGCTGATGAACATTCAAACTTGTTTCAACTTGCTGTACAGTTCATAGTATTTATACCAGGAAGGGATCCATTGTATTCTTTAGCTAGTTCTTGAGAATCCAACCTGCTTAACCTGCTCTACTCTGAACTTGAACTTGTTCTTGTAAACGATTGGTGGTTAGATTACGCACACTGCGTGATTCTAACTTGAGATCGTAACACTACCAAGCTGATAACCTATCAGAACTGATCAAGCTTTGCACGAAGCCATCAGCAGGTTGATCAGGTCATATAATCTGTTTGTACAGATGATCAGGCTTGATCACTACGCAAAGCCACCCACTTGTGAGCTTGTGAGAACATATCA
>JAJIRX010000847.1:0-53048 GCA_023853785.1 Psilocybe azurescens | reverse complement strand
TCGGCGAGGAAGATGTAGTGGACCAGCGATCGCACCCATATCTCAGCTATCATAAATTCGTTTAGATGGAATATTGTCAAACTGAGCAGAACGTACTCGTCCACCGCCGAGGAATTTGTCCTCGCCAACAAGAACGTGGATGCCGCGTTCCCAATCTCCAGGAGTTACTCCAGTGGGATAGTTGCGCAACATGGTCCTCCTTCGCGTAGATGATCTCAACATATCCCATAAGCTCTCCATCCCAGCTCATCATGCACGGGAGTACGTGGGGTCAACGAGGAGACTCTCGGACGTAGTCCCTGTGCGTTTCGAGGCTTCCTCGCTCTCCCCAGGCTGAATTGACACGCTCATCGTTGTGCCATCTGTGGAACGCAGCCATGTGACGAGAAAGCCCACTAGGTCCCGCAAGCGTCTTCGATCCATCGTGGGTACCTTCCAAATCAAAATACGTAATCTCAAAGGTCTGCTTCACGTCGTTGCACCATCTTCGATACAGGACTTCTCCGGGTTGGGGTTTTGAGGGGCGGAGAGGGTGCAACGCGATGACCTTCTCGTTGCGCGTGACGGAAGGCATGATAGGGAAAGGTATTTTAGGGTTGAGGATCCAGCTGAGGCAATGGTACCCAGTCGTACCGGCGCCTGCCAGAATGTCATCCGGGAAAGGAAAAGGATGTTGTTGGTCGGGATTGCCTTTTTGGCAGAAATTCCGGATGCAGGGTATGTTCTGGCAAGGCCCGTCGTAAGCAGGTAGGACTTGATTTCTTCGACGTTGGGTATAGAGGTGATCGCGAATGGAATGTGCTCATTGTCGGGGTATAATGTGAACAGCGCGTAGATTCCAACCCAGAAATCTGAGAGGGAGATGTCCTTCGGTCGACTTGGAATCGAGGTGCTGAGAGGGCACTGATGGTATGTAGACTATATTTAGGTACGTGGGTCGTCGCGCCCTGATATCGTGTACCCACAGAAGTAATATCGAAGGCGTATGCCTGTGTCTCGGAGATCGTATAGGTCAGAATAACAGAACCGTTGAGAACAATCTCGTTAATTTTTGCTTCTCCCACTGCCAGAGATGTGGCAACTTTTCCTCCGTCTGGTAGGACCAAGAGATGCGTGTCCTGCTCTCGCTTCCCGAAGGAGCTGGTGTGGTTCCCCACAGATTGGAGGCGGCGGGCAGCGGTATTCGAGGTTTCCATTTCTCGTCGTTCGTATTTTGTCCAGGAAGTGAAAATTTTGAGGACGACCTCTACAGCAAGTGGTGTTGAGGAAGAAGAGGGGGAAATCCATACGGTCGGGTTTTCTAATCTGATAAGATTCAATTTTATCCGCATTATCAGATATGATGTGATCGCTTGACAATCCTTGGCGCCTGTCGTTAGCCAGCACGATTGGTCCACGAGCGTCCCCATTGGGTTCATAGTCTTGTTGTCCATCTGGTTCTAAAATTCTGGATTATAGATGTGGAAGGCAGAAGACCGAATGTCTAGAACCATCGGAGCACATTTGAGGCACCTGCGAATGTCGGATTTTCGGAATTAGTGATCCTTATGCAGTGGCGTTGAACCTTGTGGCATATAGAGAGACACTTAACTTCCCAGTGGGGGTTTAATGAGATTTAATAGAGCAGATAATTGCTCAGGTTGTCAAGACGGTTAGGATCTATAATGCCAATGAGCCAGTCAAGTGGTTCCATGATATTTAAAAACTTTGACCGGTTGCGACTGTGAGGCTGTTTCAATCTCGACTCCGGGCAGTTCTGACGGAAATAAGGTTGCATACACATCGAAGAGTGTACTACCTGTCGAATGTGTCGTTTTATAGTCCTCAATCTTACCGGCATCAAACTCTTCAGCGCAAATTAAAGAGTAAGGATACAATTTCCTGGACAACAATCTTTGGGCAATCTCTATGATCAAAACTTTCTTACTTTGTAAAAACTTTGTAAGATTCAAGTGAGAGAATTCGAGGATGTTTGACGATGCTACCTTTTATCTTGAAAAGGAATGTGGACAAAGTCAAGACTTACTCGTCTGCGTTATGCTTGACAATGACAAATATTCAAGTTCCGCTCCCTAATTCGGATATTTTCCCACAACATTCACCCAGTCATTCGTTGTTGGAGTTGAGGTCTTTGAACCATAACCACGACGATGGCCACCATACACCCTTCGCGAATGGGTCTTATCCCTCCAGAAATGAGAACAAAACCATCTGATAGAAACAGAGGTAGATCACCATCTCCAAGGCGTCGACGAAGTCCATCACCTCGAAGGAGTCGAAGCAGAGAGCGGGATTGGGATAGGGACAGGGAAAGAGGTCGTGATGGCGGCAGAGGTAGAGATTCCGGATATGAAAGGGACAGGCGCAACGGGAGAGGTAATAGCAGAGACAGAGGCCGCGACGCCGACCGAGAAGACCGCCGAGATCAACCTGCAGAACCCCGGAGAGCGAGCCCTCAATACGAGGATTATAAGCGCCCTCCTCCACCTTCAGGAAGTGGAGAGTCGTCAGCGCCTTGGCGGAAGCAAGACAGCATGTATCCTCCAAAACAAAACTTTCAATATCAAGGAGGTAGCGGTGGCAACTTCTTAGAGGCGTAAGTTTTATTGACAGTGTTCGCTGTATCACCCGTTCGATGCTTACCGCTTTACTTGTAGCCGCCGTGCGCAGCGTGCCGCACAAACTGTCGATGTATGGCTCCTCTTCTCCCAAAGCACCTGCCCGAGATCTGTACGTTATTTGCTTCGAAGTTGTGCTTTGAGTTGTCTAACATTCATACACTTCTAGATCACCAAAGGGCAAAAAGTCGAGCAAGAAGTCCAAACGGCATAGATCACCGACTCCCAGCGACACCGACTCTGAAGAGGAAGAACGTAGACGTGAAAGGAAGGAACGCAAGCGCGCTCGCAAAGCCCGCGAGAAAGAAGAACGAAAAGAGAAAAGAAGCACCGCAGTCACCGTTCACGAAGCCATCATCATCACACCAGCGATGAGGAAAGCGAGGACGACGAGGACAGGCACCGTAGACATCGCAGCAAACGCACTCGTAGTCGGTCACCGAGCAGGAGCAGGAGCAAGAGCCAGAGTGTTCGGCCCCGCAGCAGAACTCCTGATCGAAACAGAATGGAGGTTGACGTCGTCGCAACCAAAACCAGTCCCACAATCCATGCCGACGTAGTGGCCTCCACCTCCCATGCACGACATATATCTACTGGACCCCCGTCCACAGGCCAGGATGATTCCGACTCCGGCGACGAAGTTGGACCGCAGCCCCTTTTCAAAAAAGGAAGCAACAAAAATTCGACGAGCGTGCATACGGTGGTGCTCTTCTTCGCGGAGAGGGCAGCGCCATGGCTGCTTTCTTGCAAGACGGCACCGAGACGCGTATCCCACGTCGTGGTGAAATCGGGTTAACGTCGGATGAAATCGCTAAGTATGAGGATGTTGGATATGTCATGAGTGGCAGTAGGCATAGGAGGATGAATGCTGTGCGTATGAGGAAGGAGAATCAGGTCATCAGTGCTGAAGAAAAGAGAGGAATTTTGAAGTTGCAGCGAGAAGAACGGGAGAGGAAGGAGGCTATTCTGAGGGACGAATTCAGTCTATTAGTCAACGAGAAGCTGAAAGCAACTTGAAGGTCTGGTGGCGTTTGGCACGGGTTCTAGTGGGGAGGATGTATTTTTGATTTTTATTTGTTTATTTTCTGCTCAATGAGATATAACATTCGTCGGAATCATGTCTGTCGGGGTTTGCTCAAGATTGTTTTGGCTCTTATATTAAGTCACGAAATCGCAACTACTACTACAATTTATTGGAAACTCGAGGTCAGTCCCCTTCATTGCGTAGCATACTTGGGCCCCGGCGTTGGTCACAAATTCTTCAATCATTTTTGTTTTAGAGGCACTATCCACAGGTTAATTCTCGAATGCTTTGTCCCAGTCACATTAACTCACCTGGTGGTAATAGGCGTTGAGAACCTTGCAACTGAAAGGGCTCTGACAAACAGTCGGCCCTGTCCATCCATTTCTTCATATCCATTCTCTTATCAGAAATGCTCGACTCGGATAATAATGAGAGAAATTACACACCCTCCACATTGTCCGTATTGCACCTGAGAGGGTCCGCCAGGTGTCTGCGTGGGCGTGGTCGTCGGGATCACTGTTGTCGAAGTTGCTGTTGTCGTTGGAGGAAGAGTCGTGCTTGTGCCTGAAGTACCCCCAATGAGACCAAACCATGTGAGAACCTCATTTGCCTGGACGGGGATGTTGTGGGTGGTGGGTGCACTGATAGCCTGGAAGTTGGGGCCATAGGTGTTTCGTGTCCAACCAGAAAGAGGGTTGTTCGTTTGCGTGCTGACAGGAGTGGAGCTGTATCCGAAGACGTTAGTCCATTGCTTAATTCCCTCGCCGTGATTGTTGTAATTCAGAATTTCGTCTCTGAGAAGGAATCTTTAAAATTCGTTCTATATAGGTTGAGCCGAAGGTAATCTCACTGTGTTCCATGCCAAATTTGCATTTTGGGACGTGCACCGGTGTAGCCAGGGTATCCACTTCGGACAAGATCTCCCTAACGCATGCCCTCCAATCAGAGATCGTCGAAACGAGCTGGAAAAGATGGTATTCTCACCCATTGCTGGCCAGTTTTTGAAATTGTGCCAGTTGCGCACGCACTATTCCACATGCCGGCGCCAGAGAAACATGAGTAGGGTACTCCAGCCCAAGCCGAACCCGCCACAAAGAGGTCGGGATATGCACCAGCCAGCACGTTGGTCATCATGGCGCCCGACGAGGTACCGGTGACATAAACGCGGGCAGCGTCGACGGCATAATTGGCAATCGCATATCGAATCATGGACGCGATACCCAGAGAATCACCTCCTGCATTATGGGTCAATGTCGCAGCGGTGTGCACGTCCCAGCACCCTCCGCTGTCGGGCGCGTTGGGATAAATGACCAAAAATTCTTCAAGGAGTCTGCGAGGTTGGCGTATTGCGTTCCAGAGAAGTACGCCTGCGCTGTGCCGGAGCAGTAGTGGATGGCCACGATCAGAGCTGGTTTAGCAGCCAGCCCGGTGGGTCTGTAGACATACATGCCGACATTTGTTGGATTGGAACCGAAGTTGGTGACCTGCTGCAAACTATTCTGAGCTGCGAAGACGTGAGTGGCAGCTAAGAATGGAACGGCGAGAAGCTTGAAGAACATAGCAGCCAACATTTTTGACGCTTGTGGGTGCCATCTTCAACTCTCACATGGTATTTATAGATTCTTGAGTATGTCTCCTCTCGAGGATTGGTATCATCAGAGGAGCGTTCCCCCCGAGAAAGTGCCGGAAGTAACCTGATATTATTGAAGCGATACAGAGGGATACCCAAGGCGACTAGGGCAGACCAATAGCTACCAACACTGGTCCGGGAGTAACACAACGTCAGTTTTTCAAATGGTATTTCCGAGCAGGATTATATGTGAGCTTGGCTAATCAGAAGCTCATGTCATGTAGACGCCAAGAAACGGTAGTGTGCTCGGTGGAGACAGCTGATCGAGGGTATTTTGGCCACATGGACGAGCACCGAGTCTAAAGCTGTCTAAATGGCAAAGTCAAAGCCCCAGAAGAAAGAGAATGAAATGTCACGGAAAGAGAACGGCGCGCCCCTGACACGAACTAGAGAAAAGACGATATATGGCGGTCCGTTGCCCAGATAAAGTCAATTCAAACAGAAATTTTGACGCTCTTTGAACGCTCTCCTAGATCCGACACTCCTCCACAGTGAATCCTTTATAAAATCGATGTGTCAAATTGACCCCCTAGATAGTATGTGGGAAATCGGGAATATGTGAGACATCAGAGGCGACATGTAGACCCAGGCGAGCAACGCTTGCCAATTACCGACCAAACAACGAGCATATTCCGAACGCTTTCTCAAATTCTCTTGATCCTTCAAGGATAATCATGTGGCAGCTTATGGAATCTATTCGCTCCCAGAGAGCAGTTGGTACAGCCAGGTACAGCCAAGTAAGTCAAACATCTTTTCTGTTTCTGTAAAAGATAAAGGATAACTAAGTGTCAGATACCACAGGCTCATTCGAACAGTATTTGAACACTGGTTCTGGTTGGATCTTGAGCCAGATTATGAGTACGTTCAATAGTCTTTAGAGGTTCAAGCAGCCCTCTCCAAGTTGATCATCGGAGACGATTATACATGCAGTAGAGAATTGGCAAAAACCGGTGCGCTGCGTCGAACACATCGGAAGCGGGACAAGTGAAAACGACAGGAGGTTGTAGTCGAAACTCAATTGGCTTTACTTGCAAACAAATACGTAAATCACATGCTTTTAATGACGCGACGCGACGCGTCGCCAAGGGTCTCCGCGATACGGGTTTCTTTGTTACGATTTTTTGATATCTCAGCCGTCACTTATCAAGAATATGCCTCTAATAATAAATCATTTACTATTGTGTCTTCTTATGAATGGTATCTTGTACTACATGCCAATGAATAAACTCTCCAAATCTCCACTGACATTGGTAACTTTGGATACATGAGTCAATCGTGCGGAGTAGTGATACTCCAGTCAACCCCAGTCCTCGTACTTTTTAAGGTCTGCCGATATCTATATTAACACGTTCCTTGCATTTTGCGGCAGCGGCGAGTCGCTCGCCCCTTCAGATGTTGATATAACTTCACGAACACAAGGTAAAGAAACATGATTCCGCCCTAGACACTGATACCATAACTTAGTTGAAGTCGAGACCATTTCTAATATTAGAACACTCTAAAACTCATATATGAGCTAATGTTATATCCACTGGCACACGCTTCACATACTGCCACCCCACCCGGCGCATTTCCATACTTAGGCGCATAGACTTTACAGTAGTCTAGGTTTCTCAAATAATTCATTCGGTTAGCTTTCAGCCGGAGTAAAACATAAAGTTATATTTAGAACCCTCTACCCAACGGTTATCGTCTTTTAGCGAAACATGGTTCGGACTTTATGGCAGCGGGAGCGAGTGATAGCCCTGCAAGGTGCATATATCTACGATAATAGGAAATTACTGTAAAGGGCCGCGTGATGCGAAAGAAGAATAATCCGTCGGGCTGTTGTGGGAGTCGTGTACATGGAATGGATGTACAGGGTTTCGCTGCTCGCAGCATGGGTTACCTCAGGAGGTGTAGTTTGGTGTAGTTCAAGAGCAGCATGGCTCGACCAAGCCAAAGTCCTTTCATTTTTGATGATGGCGATTGTGTAAACTACACCCAGAATCTGAGCGGCAACCGCACGAAGCTTCTCTGATGTATTAGAGAAAGTGTAACGGCATGTACTCAGTGGTATCTAGCCGATCAGCTGAAGCTGTATAATGTACTTGGCAATAGATGTTAATCAGCAAAGTCTGAACACTAACACCAGTGTCCTTGTTAGAACAATGTTAGAACGAAATTTCTCATTCCTTAGCTCTATTGCCAAAGAATCGTCCCCGCGACCCCCGCACATCCGAGAGATCCGCAACTTCCTAACCCACGTTTACATTTCGCGATAGTAGAGTAATTGCAACAGATGTACCAACCGGATACGAGGCTCGAGCAAAGTAACCTGAAAAACCTTTTTTGGCAGACCAATCAGCAATCACGCATTGGGCAGTCGTCATTCATGCAGATCAGCCCTCTATCAAAAGCGCGAGCAACTGGGGTAAGCACCCCGACGGCAGCTATTGCATTGCCGCCCGAAGCGGGAGATAGTCATGATAAGTCCTCCGTTTGGCTGTAGCTGGCTCAAAATGTGGTAGATGCTACTCACGACTAAGTCTAGGCTTCAAGCTTATAGGATCCATCGCAGACAAAGGACGTCCTTGGGTTTACTACTTGCGACATGGCATGTATAGTACCAATTCAAACCAGAAAGTCCATGCCACCCGATGGTCTCGACCATCGGATATGTTGGGACGACATTAAAAGAGCTCTGTATATAAGCCCAGTAAAACTGCATATCTGTTTCCTCACTTACCTATCAAAGGTTTCGTATACACATCCTTCCTTCCTCAAAGACAGAGATAATGTCGTTGCCCGATTTTTGCTTGACCCGAATGTTGTCCTCAAAGACCGTGCGTCTCTTCTTCAGCTAACCGCACTTGCCAATATCATCTGACGATATTATCACTCGCTTTGAACAGAATCGCAATGGCGTTACAAGACTGCCCCAGACTATACAGCCACGAATGCCAATTTCGAAAAGGCAAATCCACATCATGGGCACCATCTTCTCTCGAGTTCCTAGTTCAAAACCTTGTGAAGAACTGGGAGAAAGAGGCGTCCTTTAAAATTAATCCGAAGGAATGGCGTACCATATCGCAGGAAAAATACGCATTTCATCTGAACGGTGGCCCTGCACTGGGCGCGAAGGACATGCTGCGATTGGGAACGTACAACGCCTCGATCGGGGAGCACGGCATTAAAGACGTATATGAGACAAAGGCGATGGATTTTGGGACTTCGCATAAGCTTTTCAAAGGTGTGATGAGGACGTTCAGCTGGGAGGTTTTGGAGGTTCTCGGTGCGCCGCCGAAAGTGAGTATCAAATGGAGACACTGGGGTAAGTCCATTGTTTAGGTGATCCGCCTTCCCGGCAGTCCTAACGAAAATTTGCATCCCTCATGTACAGGTACAATGACGGGAAATTATCGTGCAAAACTCAGTTCTGGACGCACGATCACTGCTAAAGCCAACCACAAGCTGATCGAGGTGTTCGGGGTGACGATGGCAGAGGTCAACGATAAGTTTGAGATCACCAAGCTAGAGACATTCTGGGAGCCAGATTCAATGTTCCGCCAGCTCATCACAGAGGGTTTGCAAATTCTCGAGGAGGGGGGAGAGAGTGGAATCTGTAGTTCCGATTAATGAAGCCGGTCAGACTCAAGGAGGTGGATGTCCGGTTGCTCATTAGCTATTTATTCAGAAGCTACACACTATTAGTCGATGACTTGATGTAGAAGAGCTGTAAAGTACCTCGTACCATGCCTCAAATTAGGAATGGGTATTGTTCACATTCAGTGAAAGTACATTTCGAGTCGTTTCGCCGATCTTGGGTTCGTTTTGGAGACAACTTTATTTAGAGCATCAGTCGCGTAGATTGCATCTTATCCATAAGAGAGTCAATAATAGGACTCGGAGAGTTGGGGTGAACTTCAATCAGTGTGTCACAAGCGTTCGGCTGATCTGGTTCGATGTGTATGTACTACAATGCTAACCAACCCAAAGAGGAAAACATTTCCAAAATGGTGTTAGTTAAAAATCACGTGCAACACTCAAATTTTGCGCGTGGGAACTGACGCACGGACCAGTAAACGCCCATATTTAACGTGGACCACTTCCTTTCGATATTCTTCAGAACATACTCAATCAGGATCTGTTTACAGAAACTGACCGAGTCTCGCATTTTTACAAATGCCGCATTCTTTAAATCCACTCGATGACATTCGCGCTATCTCGTTCTACCGAGAACATGGCTCTATCTTTACGATGGAGTCTCGATGACGTTTGGTTCACTTTGCTCGACTCGTAAGAGTTAAGTTAACTTGAGCCAGCGAGTTTAGCGTCGGTCTGATGGATTATTTTCAACTTCATTTTTGTTTTACTATACATGCAATTATTCCATCAATGTTTAGAGAAATCATTAGAATCTCAACTGCCTTGTCTCTGTTCTATATTTTGGAATATTCTCTATTCTTTCATTATTATCAATGACTTATGTGAATTAGAGAGGTATTGTTCTAATATAAGTCCAGTCATGCATTGCGTTCTATGACCTAAACTTCCTCGCGGAATTGTTTCCTTGTTTACTCCACCCCAAGTCAACCTCAAATGTTGTCCAGCTTCGAGCGCTTTTGAGCGTCTAAAACTTGAAGTGATTTGCCACAAGCGGTGGCTCTCACATTTACGAGAAAAGGCCTCTCGCTGCACGGTCGCGCGACGTGTCCAGCCTGAGACCGAGACTCACAGTCCATCGCGCTTAGTCTTGAATTCGCATATCACATACGACCCAAACTAAAGCATCCTCTACCTCCATCAATCCTCTCCAATTCTTTCCCAAAACTGTAAATTGTGGAGCAACGAAATTTACAAGAAAGTTGACATTTTGTAAGCCTGGCGCCCCAGTCTTACCACAGCCCATTTTCGTATTATCTTATCTTCTACATTTACGTACACGTGACCGCGATCCCCAACCCATTCCTTCAACACCGACTTCTCTTACACATTACACATTATGCACCGTACACACCTGTAGTCCAGTCAGTCGTTCTATCGATATATCGTGGTCCTGTCATTCTCCGCGTGACTCTCAGTGAGCCTGGTGACGCCAGGCCTTCACATTTGGTGAGGTCCAATCTTCAGTTTTATGTTCGCTGTCTCCTCGTTGTTCCCATGAAATGAATTATTATCGACGCAGTCTCTATCTGTCTTCTAGTGCCCAAAAGTGACGTTGGACAGCATCTTGGAACTCCCTGGCGAGACGGCAATGCAGTCTCTTTCCAGGACCATAATGAAGAACTTCACGGATAAATTTCGGCACAGGACTTCTGCTTACCTGTCTAAACTCATAAAGAAGCTGCATTTCTGCTGGCACGCGCTGCATATTATCCACTGCAGACCCAGCTCCTCTTGGACTGATCTTGAATATCATAGAAGGACACCCGACGTGACAGCAGGTCATCGGGTCGCTGTTCTGGTTCCGGGAGAGCGGACCTATTTTAACACTGCCCCTCCTATGGCTTCTTGTGCTTTTGGATGACCTTTGGTTTTTACTCGTCGGCATAGATGTTCGCTCAGATACACCCGGTGACGGACCGTTATTGAGTGTGCTAAATGCATAGCCCTATAAAATGGTTACATAGGAATGGGTCTTGTACAACAGCCTACTATTAATCATTTGGGATGTCTCTCTCCTCAGTCTCTCTGACTGCTTTATTTGCACTGCTTCCATCTGTTTCCGCTCACGGTGCTAATTTCTGGTTCAGCTTGTAAGCCGCATAGTCTGTATTTATGGTACCTGCGGTGCACTTCAACACTTCGTATAGCGGGGATTCCTACACCCAAACAGACTTCAACGCAACAGGGCCTCTTCCTAGTGTGGCAAACCCTATTGGAAATCCGCCCTTCCCAGGCGGCACGGCAACTCCAGGACCAAACTGGGTCGGATACGTGACGGAAACCTACAACCAGTCCTTGCTCTTCACGTACAACTATGCATTTAGTGGCGCGACCATCGACGCGAATCTTGTACTCCCATTCTCGCCCATTGTACAGACTTTGACGGATCAAGTGAACACGTTTCTGGCTACTGTCTCGAACAAGCCTGCGACCACTCCCTGGACGAGCAAGAATGCGCTGTTTTCGATTTGGATAGGCATCAACGACATTGATTTAACTTTTCAGAACGGACAAGATCACTCCGCGTCAGTCTTCATCCGGGATTGTAAGGAGGGCTCTGATTCACATAGGTCCATGATAGATTTACCGACACGTTATTGAACGCTTATTTCGCATTGGTTAACAAGCTGGTAAGTAGTGTCGAAGGCGAATTTCCCTTACGACCAATCTATTGCCTATGACATCTCCTTTTATACTAGGTGGATGTCGGTGCTAGGAATTTTTGTTTGTGAACGTCCCCCTACAGATCGGTCCCCGAAGGTAGGTCCATCCGACCTTTGTTACTGCCTATGCTCACCAATAGACGATAGCACTGGGTGCCTCTGCTCAAACACTCAATAAGGATTTCGTCGACACTTATAACGCGAAACTGGCCGCCAGAATCAACGCTTTCAGATTGTCTAAAAATGGAGTACGTATCCCGAAGCTTCAAATTTGCAAGAGTTTCCACTGACTGAAACGTAACTTCTTGGGTCTTTTGGTGATGAAATAGGTCAACACATTTATGTGGGACTCTCACCAACAATTCACAACTATTCTAAACCACCCCACCGTGTTTGGATTCCAAGATGCGACATCTATTGGGTCTACTCTAACTTCTTCTGGGGGTAAGTTCAAGTCGCTCATTCAATACATGCTATTAAGTCTCCAACTGATCATCATGTTTGCTTCGCTTTACTATGTTACTCGAACAGCAACAATTTCCACCCAAATAGTACGTCGCGTACTAACTGTGCATTAACTGAAAGCTGACCCTGTATCGATAATCGTAGGCGCCGTTCATCACCTTTTGGAGCTGAAGTGGGTCTCAAGGTCCTTGGGCATGCAATCTGGTAACCTGAGTCGGTATCTGAACACTACTGTTTAATACGAATGGTTCTCAGACTCAGAAAAACAAGTTTGGACCTTCAAGTCCTTTTACGCCCTCCATTAAATCTTTAATCCCATATTGTATGTAGCCTTACCATCTGTAAGCTTTGCCTTCAGACACTGCCAACCCTACCGCTTCGCATAAGTACAATGTACATTCGAGAAAGAGAGAAACCGCCAGCCTCTGCCCTCTACATTATAGTCAGTGAGCTTGGTTATTTTCTAAATACAAAAAAGCGTACAATTCATAACTAACAGAAACTCGGTGAACAGTGTACTAGTGATATTAGCAGAGGCAAACAGAGAATGACAATGCGCGGAACACAACCGAAGAGCAGAAAGAAAGCGAGGAGTAGTGATGATGATGAAAATTAGAAAAAGAAAGTGAGACAGGCCGATGACGCTGATGCTGATGCTGATGCCGATGATTTGAGAAAAACCGAAACAGCAGGATAATTACGGAACCTGCTAACTGGTCCCAAGAAGCCCAGTAAACAATTAAACCCTGGGATTACGAATGGCCAGGCCGCCTCGAGCTTAAACCTGGGCGAACCTATGCGTCCTCGGGATCATCGAAGCCGGGAACGGACACATTCCATCTCCATCTATCCTCTAAGAACCCATTAGCAGTATCCTCCAAGACGATCTCGTTTCGCTTCTGCACGTATACCTAACCGCCGGATATTGGAGTCAGCAATTCACTCACGCTCATGCCCACGTTTCGTGATTGATGAAAGAAATGACGCACTGTCTTGTTCGTGACTTGCTGCCTTAGCGTTGGGATTTGGTCTGCTTCAATTGGCGATTCGAGTAGCTCGGAAAGGTCCTCTACCGCCTTCTCTAGATCCCTGTCAAATCATATAAAACCAAATCAATAAAGCGAGCTCTTGGAACTGAATATAATTAAGACGAACCTCTGGTTATCTTCGAACAATTCCTTCTCATTGCCCTTGGCAAGATAGTAGGCCATCGCATACGTCCATTTAAGAGTCATGCGACATTTGTCGACTTCCTCGACGGCTTTCTTCATAAATTGCACCTCGATCCATGTCAGCGCGGAAGTGATCTGCATTTCCTCCATCTTCTTCTCGGTTTTGGCATAAAGGTCAAGAGAAAGCTTCGCCGATTGCTCGTGGTTCGCCCAGCGATTGTAGTACTAATATGAAGAGGCAATTAATGAGAGTATGGTTGTATGAATGGATCATTGAAACGCACGTGAAGGTAGCGTTCGAGAGATGCTCGACTTTTGCTCTGAGCATCCCGAGCATCGACGCCGGTCTTCTCGTCGAATCGATTGCATGAGTACCAGGCTGTGCCATGCTCGCTCCAGGGACCCATGCAGACCCAACAAAACTCGTGCTTGCATTTCTTGCACGTCATATGGCTAAAGCCGAAAGTCAGCGTAGGAATCAGAATGGAAATAACTAACCCACTTGCAACCGCCATTCTTCTCGATGGTGCTCTGGCAAGCGGAACACTCCTTGGTGTTGCTCTTGATCCAGTTGGCAGTCTCACTGTCATCGCGACATTTCCTGAGCCACATCTTCGCGACGCCGCAGATGACCGGCCTATGGTCGCCCTCGATATCACATCCAAAGCAAAACTTGTGTTCTTTTCCCTGAAGTCCCAGGCTAAAGTGTTGGCTCTGCGACACATCCTGAGCACTACCCCCAATCCCACGTGCTCCACACGATACTGTGGGGACGATTGTCGTCAAACTTGATTTCGAAGCCGCAGACGGACACGACACTGTGTTTGTGCACGAAGGGTACGGGCAATACTTGAGACTCGAGTTACAACCGACAAAGTGCCGCGCGAACAACTCCTGTAGGCGGGACCATGTCTTTGAATTGAGCTCCTCCTTTGCCGGATCTCCGACGGGAGCGCCAGGCTCGGGAATGAGAACGTCTCGAATAAAATGGTCAGGGGCAACGAGGGCACATCCCTCAGCCATACATCGGATCGAATGCTCGCTCTCATCTCGGATTTTCGAGACGATGTAGTCTGTCCAACACTCTGTACAGAACGCGTGTTCGCAGCTGAGAGACAGAGTCTGCAAGTCAGGTGCATCGTTGAAGCAGATCTGACACACGAACGCCTCGTCTGCCTTTTTCGACAGCTGCCGTTGCAGTGGATTGGGCGTGGACGGCGGTGATTTGGCTGATTTGGATCCGGAGGCGAGAGATAGAAGCTTTGAGCCACGTGTTGTAGCCCGGCGAGGGTCGATGAATTTGGAGCCGGAATGCTATGAGTCCGCACAGGAGCTGCTGGCGGTGAGACTGGCTCAGAAGCAGTAACGCCTGCGGCGACCAGCACGGATGTCGCGTTGTCCATATATTTCTCGATAAGGCGTTCTTTGTTCCACCCCATGTAGCGTAGGAGCAAGTTCGCAGTATCGGCCTTTGATCCTCTCAGCTTCTTTATCTGCACATGCATCGAATGTAGCACTCACATCCACGCCGAAAATGCCACAGATGTGATCCACATCTCGCTGCATAAGCTTCTCCACAGCCTGCTGACTGAGCGACTCGTATTCGACTTCGTACGATTTCCGCTTTCCCTTTGCCGCTACCTTGAAGTCATCTCCAAAGTTATCCATGTCCACATCATCTCCCGAGTCGTCTGTCAATCCCCAAGTCAGTAGAAGCGACTAGATGGGTTAGATTAGGTACCACCCTGACCTTCATCCTGGGTGCCGTCAAACATCTCCTCATCATCGTAGTACTCGCCATCGTCGTCAGAATACTCATAATCCGATCCCATTTTACTTATTGTGGGCGATATTCCGATAAAATGTTTAGATCGTGGTGGTGGTCAGTGGCAAGGTGTTCGACTCATTTCCGTACGGCTATAATAGGTCACGTGATCTCCGATATCGCTTGTACTTAACTCCCTGGCCCTGGCACCAAGCAGTGGTAACTACTTAACTACTTACCTTTGACTGCCTTGAACACAAAAGGAACAAGGAAATTTTCTGTCCCTTATGTCTTCAAATGGCTTATAGGATCCAATTCCCAGTTCACATAGATTACGACTGGAAAGCGGGCCATCGGCAAAGGTGAGCCCATACCTGGAAGATTTAGACAACCTGATCTGCCTTTGCTTTGACTGATAGGAGAACCAAAATATTTTCCAACCGTTAATTGACTCATTTCAGATATATCGGAACCCCGTAGAGCCACTCATGTCCGATTTTTGATACCAGACGGCTTACTTCTGATGTAAAAGACAGAATGACTGTCGCATATGACTCGAAAAGATGATCTAAAGTACTAATGCTTACACCACCAATATGTGAGTGCCGTCATTCAATTTTTGGAAAGGGATTGCATTTTTTCTTCTGCGTCTGACTAATGCTCCAAGCGGCTGCGAATTATTTTTACGCACTGTGCAGCTAGTGCCGGAAAGGCAGTCTGGCTCGAGGGAACAGGAAGAGAGCCGTGCTTGCAAGTTGTCCTTTACATATCGCCGAAGTCTTAAGTTTTTAAGCGATAGGGATCATTATCATCGGGGGCTTATGAATACCGATGGACAACGTCTTGCTACTTCTACCAACTCTCCCACCCAGACAGACAGTGATTCCTTCACCGATCCCCCCAGAAAGATTACCAAGCGATAGTCTCATTAAATATGTCAGATATCCCAGTAATTGCCTTCGGTCCCAGGCCAGATATCTACTACTTGGGGCTGGGAATGCGCTACTACGCACCCAACATGCCCCCGTCTGCGCAGGGAACCGTAAGTAAGTGGCCAGCAATCCAGATTCAATGGATGAGGTAAGATTACATCCATTTCCCACTACATGAAGAGTTCCTCACTTACTCCCATTAGCATCGAGGCAGATGGAGCATTTGTTGCACGGGACGCTTACAGCAATCAAGGTAATTTAAATTCCAGGCTCAGATGCCCACACACTATCATGGAAAGCTCTGATGGGCATCTCTTACGCTCAGTGGAATACGATACACGCGTCACAGCAAACGCAATCAGCAAATTTACCGGTACACCTTCTGCAGAATATGTTACCTTTGGACCCAAAAGGGCAACTACTGTGCCATCATGCCCGGAGCTGCCTGGTACGTCGACTGAACTACATTCGTCTCATGGCTAGCAGCATGCTAAAAACACTGGACCTCGCTATAATGTAGGTCTGGATACATGGACAACGAAAATATTAAGCAATTGCGTGTGGTCGAAGCGGGTGTCGGGGGACCAGACGTATTTTCACGAGCTCTGGACGGGATTATCTTCGGCAAAGGCAGCACAATGATATTTATGTTTAGAGTAGGAGGCTTTACCTACTACACAGATAAAGAGGCGGAAGGTAGCCAACTTGAAAAGGTGGCCAACAAATTTTCGCACCATTTTTTAAGCTGACGATTTTCAATGCGATTCTAGCTCATGGATGATTATCTCAATCGCCAACCACCGTGGAGTGTAGAGCGCGGCTCTTCGCTCTGCCAATGGAACGTTAGCTATTACTTCCTTAAATTCAAGAACCCTCAAAATAATTCTATCATGATGCATTGGAATCTCCCTGATGGCATGTCCAAGCAATTGGCGGAGTTGAAAGCAACGCTTGCAACACCAGAGGCACAACAAGGTCTTTATTACACGTTAATTAGCAGACGGAGCAGGCGGATTGATTTATTGAAATCTAACAGCAATCGCAAATCATGGACAAAGAGGCATGGTGAGCCGCAACTGACTTACCTCTCAGCGTTCTGGTAGCTCATAATCAACTGTTACTGGTAGATACAAGCGACAAACAATTTTGTGCGTATTCTGCTAGATATTTCAATTGATTGTAACTTGACAAAACCATAAAGGCACTCGCTGTTCACGGTAACAACCTCATGAATCAAGTCTTTTACCCTCGCCAGTATGGCTGGTATTGAGATCAGACATGAACGTAGAACAGATTGAAGGGGTAAAGGCATACGTGCATGTGATTTCTTAATAATTTTGTACATCACACAGAAAACGGCCAGCTCCTGGCCGACGATTAGGTCCAACTTACGGTATTTTCGCTCCGAAGGCATAACTCAGGGGCTAATCTAATTTTAGATATTTCTTAATTATCAATCTATTTTTAATCTTGTGTCCCGACTGCCGATATCTGCTAAGGAGCCTCGAATGACAACGCCAACTACAAAACGTCTGCTCCCAGTGTTGACTCTGCGCGCGACAGGTAGAGCAGACAGCGCGCTATGCCATAGCTTGTTTGAACTGTCAAATAAAATGGTTAAGAATATACACATTAAAGGGTGCCTCCTGCAACTCATTTCTCGAACGCAAACCCCTTGGCATTAGCTCTCCCTGTATCCCCTCATATCAGCACATACAATGTCGAACATTCCGGTCATTGCATTTGGTTCAAGTCCAGATGTTTATTACATTGGATTGGGAATGCGCTACTACATGGCCGGAATGCCAGAGTCCGTGAGGCCTACAATACAGAAATTGCCCGCAATTCAGCTTCAGTGGATGAGGTATGACCATAAAAACCCCTCACTCAAGCATTGAGTAATTACCGCTCATTATGTTGCAGTATCGAGGAAGACGGATCATGGGCCACACGCGAGGGTTATGGCTGCAGAAGTATGTGCGAGGCAAAAGAACGAATATATAGCTATTAACGAGAGTATGCTGCAGCTGAGTTTTCGACAAGTGTCACACAAGGGGCCATAGACAAAATTAAGGCCTTCCCCGCCGCCGATTATGTCACCTTTGGCCCCACCAAAAGCATATTCTGCGCAATAACACCTGGACAAGGCTGGTAAGTTGTCCGATTGGCAACATCAATGCACACATATCAGAGTCCCAGATCTTAATTAAACCCCTACAGGGCAGGGAGCATGGCGGACGAGCAAATCGAAAAACTGCGAGAAATGCAGGCATCTGTTGGCGGGGAGGATGTATTCAACCAGGGGTTAAAAGGCATTCTCTTCGGCAAAGGCATGACTATGATCTTCATGTTCAAAGGAGGGTTCAGCTACTACACAGACAGCGAAGCAGAGGGCGGAAAAATGGAGAGTGTGCGTCGTCGTCATATTTTTATCTCGTGTCGTATTGCGGCCACTCAGGGCACCGGCGCTGACATTGATTTGTAACTTGGATCATAACTGACAGCTGCTCAACGAATACATCTATCGTCAGCCGGCATGGACACTCGAGCGCGGGTCTACCCTGTGCCCGTGGAATGTTGACTACTATTTTCTCAAATTCAAAGACCCGGAGAGTTCGACGATCAAGATGTTTTGGAGCCTGCCACAATCGATGGCGGACAATTTGGCGGATCTCCAAGCAACGCTAGCAACACCAGAAGCACAACAAGGTCAGTCAAATCTACTTCCATCTGGTCATACATAGCACATTGCTAACACTCATGATGATGAACAGCAATTGCGAATCATGAACAACTCGGCCTGGTAAGCTTAGAATAAACTTTGATTAAACTGCGCTTGTTTCTTACACTTTCCTATCGTGCAGGTCCTGGCAACGAGCAATTACGTACGCATTTCTAATTCACCCCTCACATTAGGTCCAATATACTAACGGCTGGCCGGTATACTTACTTTACTCAGAATCTCTCAATTGCGGCCGCCAACGCTTTAAGAGTCAGCACTGGTGCCTATGTGTACAGGTGGTAGAGGGATAAATGGCTCTCATTAATCAAGTTCAGGCGCGTGAAATAGTTAAAATTTGTGTACGAGGCCCTTGGAATTCAGATGCGAAAGGCGTCATCAAATTGCGCGGGCGCTTAAAAACTCCAACATGTGCCCCTGCACTGGGCTTCTCTAGCACAACGGAATGCATTATATAGAATGATGGTCATATATGAGATACTGCAATACAGTCACATTTATAAAATCCCATCTTCTATGCTGACAAGACTGAGAGAAAAACATACAAAAATAGACTTCATTATAGAAATAACAAAAAGAACCACAGCACCCAGGATTCCCGCGTGGTCCCCCACCGTGGTACTAACAGGGCGGCACACTGTTTAACTGCGCAGATCGGACGGGATGCGGTGCTTTCAGTGTCCTATGGCCGTGGATATCTGAACAAGTCGGTTTCTGACCACATTCCTACTTTTTGAGCCTCATTTTCGGCATTTCGCGGGGCCAGTGATTGGGTTAAAAATCATATTATAATCCCTTTGCTCTACGTACATGACATATCAGGTCATAAACATCCACTGCTACCTACAACCTGATAAAAGCAATCCCTATAAAACACTATTGTTTAATCCCAAGGAACAGTAAACCTCTACGCGCAAGCTCCACAGCCTCCTCCAACTCCCTCCCTTCGCTCGCCGACCACTTCAAGCCCGCCAGACTCATCTCTTCCGGAGTTTTGCCGCTTTTCAACGCACTGTCGAACGCGTTCTTACGGGCGTTGAGGATCGACATCCGCCGAGGATCTGAGTGGCCGGTGAAGATGACGATGGCGGTCCGCGGTGGAAGGTTCGCGTGTAGAGTTTTGAGCTGTTTGTTAAGCTGCGTAAGGACAGGCGCAAGTTCAGCCGCTGAGGGAGGTGGGTCGACGGCGGTGGCAGCCACGACAGGTACATCTGCTGAAGCCTTCGGTGTAACCCCTACGAACAACACGTATGTTAAAGATTAGATTCATGATTAACTTGTATAATTTCAAGAAAATACGCACAACCGAGGGTAGTAGCGAGCGCCATAAACCGACCAAAGACGAACTGATGCGACGGAATCACATTCAACAGCCCCTCCAGAATCTCATCATCGTTCTTGCACCCGATCGCAGTATTCGCTTTAGCACCGTGCATAACCGACGGGTTCCCATGGTCCACGACCGCGCTCTTCACGCCACCCGGCGCACGCCCGTTCCGCCCGTTCGAGCGCCCCATCCGCTCGAAAATCGACTCATAATCGACCTTGAACTCGCCGTATCCGGGCCCGTTCTCCAGCTTCTTCTTCATCAAGTCGAGGCACGCGCGAGCGTCTTCCTCCGGGTCGTGCCCGCCCTCGCCGCGCGTCTGGATTTCGCGCCCGCACCATTTCTTCGTGAGCCAGGCCAGGCCGGGTTTCAGAGGCCGCCCGCGAGGGTGGTGATACATAAGTGCGGTGTCTATGCAGCGAGAATGGCAGATTTTGAGGGCTTTCAGATCAGATTCGAGAGAGTGGCCGAGGAGGATGGGGGTAGGTGGTGGCGGTTCCGTAGCTTTGGGTGTCGACGAGAATGGATTGGCGGTAGGCGGGGAGAGAAGGCGAAGAACATGGGCCTGCACTTGGGCCAGTGTTGTTGTCACTGGACCTAGAGCTTCAGCTGTGATTCCCGACCATCTTTAGGAAAATGATATAGTCAATTTATTTTGAAAATATATACATTGGAAATGAGCACACACACACCTTGTGAGGTAGTCGAGGATAGGTTTCGTGGGTTTGACCAGTTGGTCATAGATAACGATGCCAGTGTTATAGTCAATGATGCAGACTCTCGTCAGTTCCTTTCCATCTTCCGTCAAACACTAAAAACACAATTAGCCAAAGCCAAGGGATGAAAATAGAACCAATAGAACAACGCACCATCTCGCAATCGATGGCGTAAATCTTCTGCTTCGCTTTGCTTTCGTTTTCTGCAGGCTGCGGAGTTTCCAGCCATCCCGTCCCTTTCTCAAACACGTCCGCCATATACGAAGGTATAGGATAATCGTTCTCGATCATCTGTTCCAGTGTGAGCAGATACTGCGTCGGGTCCGTTTTATTAAGCTCTGCTGCAAGAAAGAGCTTCAGACACCCACGCACGCGCACCAAAAAAATGTAGGCGAACAAACGACTCACATTGCACCCTCTGCGTAAGTCTCCGCTTCTTCTCCTCGCCGCTGACAGGGCCGGTGAAGAACGTGCTGAGCACGCTATGCATTCGCGTCTGGTCACCAGGCGCACGTGTCGGAGCACGCGTGGCTGAAGGTGCTGGCGATGAAGGGTATATTCGCGGCGGTGGTGTCGGTATCTGGCGTTGATGGCAATAAGGGTATCGACAGAGGCAGATTGGGGTTCTGTGTCGCTGAAGTGGGGAGAGGGGGCAGGGAGAGCAATTCAGGGGTGAGTCCTGGCACGAGCAGTGCGACGACCTTCTGCACCATGTTCACGTTCTGGAGGGGTTCGAAGTCTAGTTTGGAATGACATGTAGTAGATGATATACTCACATCTATACGAAGCCAGTTTGGCGGAGGTGCATCTGCGATAAGATGCAGAGCAAGATCTCTAACATCCTACAGATTCCGTGGGATCAGCCTACTAAAATGCACTATACGAACCCAAAAACCTACATCAATCGTAATAGCATGACCCCGTTTAACAATCTCATGATTTGAGTACATGAACCGGGGTTGTGTGGTCTGCTGCAAAGAATAACTCGATAAGAACATGATGTACAGGTACCAACCAGGAATGCATGGCTTTCCTGGGCTTTTCCTGACCGGTTAAATAAGGAAGAATACACACTTCGACTTTGCCCTCGTTCTTGGATACCTTTTTCTTCTTTCTCTTCTCCACTTTAGTCCACTCTCCACCGTCTGCCTGACCTTCTGCCTGTGCAGCTGCCGCTGGCTTTCCATTTTCTGACTTGACCTTTTTCGTGCTATGAGGCTCATCGGTGGACGCCATCTCAGATAGCCCGCGTTTCATGGTGACCGTAAATTTGTCCTCGGGCCGTCCAGAAGCAATAAATTCTCGTAGGTGCTATGGGCCAGGAAGAAAGAAACAGGCGCCTAGAGGTTTGTAGGAAAAAATGAAATTAAGCACCGGCGACTGAGTATTCTCGGAAATTTGAAGAGGTCAGTTGCACATGTTTGGCAACAACCTCCGCTTCAGTTCGTTTGCGCAGAGACGAATGGACGAAAAGGAATCAGAGAACGCTGCAATTTCATTTGTGGTTGAGAGAAGGGGATATCAGATACATGGCGGTCGGAGACATAATCGAATGTAATAATGTAAGCTATTTGCCAATTAAAAGAGAAAAGAAAGTCGTCATGAAGAAGGCATCATAAACATCATGATGAGCGTGAAGTTGAGCAATGCAAAGTTGTGGAAAGAAATTGGAGAGTCATTAAGTCCACTTGGGCAAAACGAAAAAAATAAAAGAGAACAAAAAAACAGACACATAATAATAATAAACGGCTTCAAAAACAACGCCAAAACAATTTGTTCACAGTTCATCTTCGGGATCCCATTTTGAAATCTTGTCGAGCGGACGCCAGTAATACTGCTTGTACTTCTTCGTCTCGCTTCGCTTAGCAGGGCGAGGCATCATAGCCTTAATAAGCGCAGCCCTTTCCTGGTCTTCATCCAACTCAGGAACATAAAACCACTGAGCTTCCAAAGGGCGATCAGCATCGTCCTAAGAAATGAACAGAAAAAAACCAGTCAGCATCGACACAAAAGAAGCCATAAGACAAGATGCTAAAAAAACAAACCTTGCCACTACTCTCGACTTTCCCAAACACGCCCGTGCCCCTACCAGCTTCGCCACTATGCAGAACGCGATCAAAGAGCCGCATCCACTCCCTATCTGACCTCTGCGCCTTCAACGCCGGCTGGCTCTGCATAACCAGCTTAAATAGCGACGTCACAGCCAACGACGACGCCCGCGACAACGCCATCGTCTCAATCAACAGCCCACAGATCTGAGCATGCAGCGCCTTCGTCTCCGGATCCAAAGGCTCGTCGGCAACAGCGCGGTGGTCGGCTTCGTCACCAGAGCCCTCGTTGTCTTGGTAGCTGGAAGACGTACGTCGGCCACCGCCGCCTCGGGCACCACGAGGCGCTTTACCGGCCCGTTTCGCACTCTTGAAGAAGACGCGGAAGGCTCCCCGTCGCTCCGCTTCTTCCTCTTCACCTTGGGAGCAGCGTCCACCTCAGAAAGACTCGCCTTTTCCGTCGCTTCCGTCTCAGCGTCGACTTTCCTCTTCACCGACCGTGTTCTCCTTGGCTTTCTTTTCCGTGGGGCTGACTTTTTCTTTCGTGATTTCAGGCACTGCGTTCTTGGGTTCTCCGTGCGCTTCGGTCTTGCGTTTCTTCTTGACAGGCCCCTCAGAACTCTGTTCCTTCTTCCTCTTGTCGGAAGGGCCCTTCGTGGCCGCGGGGTGAGGTAATGGAGGATGTAGGCTATCGTTTTCTTTTGAAGCATTCGACTTCTTCCTCTCAAGAACGGTGACGTCTTCCCGAGCCTTGCCTTTACTAGCCGACGACGTCGCAGGAACACGACATTCATTATTCGAGGACGCCACAGATAATGATGGAGTAGATTCTCTGGGCAAAGCGACGTCGCAGGCGATAGAGTCAGATGACACGATTACATTTTGAGCTAGTGGCGTGTCCACTGCTGAGGGTAATTCCAGAGTCGCAGGCGCGGATAAGGTCTCTGGGCCTTCTGTGATCAAAACAGAGGAAGAATATTCCGGGAGGGCCGGGGATGGTGACCTCGATTTGGCTTTCGAGTCGGAAGAAGATAAGGGTGTTGGAACTGACATTGACAAGCTTTCCGTAGCAGCCTGTACCCATCAAACACATATGAGAAAATAAAATTTAAAAGACAGAACGCATAACAAAGCTTACAAGATCGTTCAAGACACTCGAGATTGTAAGCGGTTCCCAAGTGCTTTCAATATCATCGTCATCATCTGGAAGCTCCGATAGCGGCGAGGAGCTCCCGTTACCCGCAGACTGCTGACCAAATGATAGCGGGAGACACCGATCTTGACATCCGAGAGACGGAAAAGCTAACGGGGGACAGTGGCGGTGATGAAGGTGGCAGAGGGGACGATAACATATCATGGTCGTCTGCATCCATGCTGCTCTCGCGATCGCTGGTGAGAGAAGGCACTGTATGCAGCGATTCGACTTCTTCCTCTTCTGTTGCATGGTTGACTGGACAAGCTTCATCGACGGGGGATGTGGACGAGGATGTGGAAGTAGATGCCTCAGTGGAACGATCAGGCAGATCTTGCACCGGAGGTAGCACAAAGGCAGTTCCGGGGACAGAGGTAGATGGGGCAGGTTCAGAGATGGTTCTTGGGTTGTTCAGAAGAGTTGGTGTAGAGACCCTTGATAGTGTAGGGGCGGATTTCCGGGTTTGCAAAATGGAAGGTGCAGGCTTGAATGGCATGGGATTGCTCTTCCACTGGCCACGCTCAGCAGACGTATGGAAGAAAGTCCGTCGATTTCCAGCATATCCAAACCCATAACCATCGTCTTCATCGTCCTGTCCTTCTTCCTCCTCGCTGTCGGTGTAAATCCCCGAACTCCGACTTGGCGCACTGTCACTAGTGTGCTCGGAATCTACATCGGGGATATCAATCTCGACGTCTTCCGAATATTCAGAAGTATCAAAATCTGATGTGGGAGGATAATACGAGTCTGTTGAATATTCTGAATGGCTGGAGTCGCGGGTATATGCGGTCGTCGAATATTTGAAGTGCTCGTTTCTTGGGTAGCGGTGACCCCAGGACGAAGACGGATCATCCATGTGTTCGCCAGAGCCATGAAAAGCGCTGTCCGAGGTTATTTCAGGGCTCGACCTTATGTTAGCGTCCCCATAAGCATGTCTCGCTGAATACGGAGTCCTAGGTGGCGAGGACGAGCGCGGTGGTGAACTCGAAAAGCCAGAATATGGTTCATAGCGAGCAGACCAGTTCTGGGAGGGTTTATGGTGGATATCTTGCATGTAGTTGGGTTTTCTACCCTGTCCCATAGGCATTGGGAGAGGCGAGAGAGGGTTTGACATGGGTGTTGAGGTGATAAGAATTCTGTCACGTGCAAGACCGCGTTCGTTGTGTAAACGCGTTTTCATCCGGAGATTGAATTAAATTAGACTCCGTGGTCATAGGACGCGTCAGAGTCACGAGACGCTAAGTTTCCCCCTTGCTTGCATCCCCGCAAGATAATGTGCTGGAACTGGGTCACTGGAGCTTGACACGTACCTAAGATAATAAAAATAAGCTACGGTACGGATAATTAACGAGATAGAACCCACCACAGTGATTCATGGTCCCAGATCTTAGATCAAGTGACAATAGCGTATCATGCGCCACTGGAGAAAATTGTGGATCCTTTGATTTTATACTGCCTCGGAGAGCATCCATCTTCGCGCCAATCATCCATAGCGGGCGTAATAAGTGACGACAGCGACCTAATTTTATGAGTGAGCAGTCGTAAGTGTTGACGATAGTGTGGAACTGACCTCAGAACTCGAAATGAAATGGAAGTTCATAATCCATACCAAGAGCTCGGTGGCATCACCCACTGGGAAGAATAAATGGGACAGCTTGTTATCATGGGACCGCGAAGGATCCAAAGGTAGCGGTGGCATAGGCATAGACCGAGTCGATGGTAAATCTGCTTGGGGTGGAGTGAGTAAGACTCTACTCATAGCATACAAGGGGATGTGTTTGCAAGAGGCGGAATGTCGGCACACATTCTATCATTGTAGCGCCCAAATACGGCGCGTTCGAGAACATTCCCATTATAAAGTTGATGTAGAGAAAGCTGTTATTCTACGCTGTGGTTCATGTAAGGGTTGCGTATCTATAAATCGGAGGTTAATCGTAGAGAGCAACTCAGATTTGACTCAACAATACCTTTCAGCGCAGCTGGAAGTTTCATCCTCGGAGGGGTACTTGGGCACGGCGCGCATCAGCACAGCCCGTGCCACAAATAAACGTTGCTGCGTCGTGTAGAGATGGAGAGTACAGTCCCTATGTCTCTAGAATCGTCCAGGGAGTTCAACATTGACCTGAAGTCATTAGAGATATCGAGGCGGAGCTTCATATAGCTATCTACTTCAAATTTCAACACTTCAATCTAACCGAACAATAGTGTTCAGACATACCAGACTGATTGAATTTGTGTCTCTTCGGGCGAAGACGGCGCAGGCCATGCTGGCCCAGTCTCAGAGGACGCACAAGCCTCCATTCGCATAGGATAGACCGTATTAGTTGATTTAAATGGGTCGGGGACAAGTTGCACTCGTGGTTGCAAGTAAGTGAAGAGAGCAAGAGACGGAACCTGTGCCATTGACTTGCGATCAAAACCGTTATGCCCTTTAAAATATGAATAACGTAATCTAATCAAAGAACGGCTTCTCGGCCTACCCCTATCTTCTCAATCGCTCTCACACATCTGCTGCACAACCAGATTACTCATAGGGAATAACTGCCTTCAACCAATTCACTGTTTTCCAAATAGCGAGACTGCCTTTGTCTTTATAAAATACAGTCTATTTAGCTTCCGAAGATCCTAGAAAGATAGTCTGAATATGGTCACACCCGGCGGCCATGTGTCGTCATCAATATTTTTAGCGGAGGCATAAATATCGAGGGATAATCGAATCTTGTCCAAGTCAATTTCACTTCGATACTCCCACCACAATGCCTCGCACCACAGAAACAGCCAGCTACAAGGTTTGTTGTCGAAAACACATTATCGTCGCAACAAGCAACTAATCACCTTGTCTCGAAATTAGTTCAACCACACCATGATCCGCATCAAGGATCCCAAGGTGTCTCTTGCATTTTATCAAGACGTGAGAGCGGCTACTTTCCTCGTACACAAGACTCTGACAGATGCTGTATTCTTACAGATCCTTGGAATGGATCTCCTTGCTGGTACACCAGGATCCCCAAACCAATCCTAACAACAAAACTAACCCCTGTGTATCTAGAATCCAAATTCAGCAGCTTCACACTCTATTTCCTCGCATTCAACCACGACGGTAAAGAGCTGACCCTGGAAGAAAAGGACAAATCGCGCTTCTCCCGTGAAGGTGAGCCATCAGTAGATAACAACTCACCCCAGCCGACCGCGTTTCGTCTCACAATTTTTGTTGCTAATCTATAGGTGTTCTCGAGTTGACCCACAACCACGGCACCGAATCCGACCCGGGCTTCCAAGGCTACGCAAGCGGCAACTCGGATCCAGGACGAGGTTTTGGACACATCGCGATCACGGTGGACGATATCGAGAAAGCCTGCGAACGCTTTGAGAAGCTCGGTGTTCAGTTCAAGAAGAGGCTCACTGACGGAACGATGAAGCACATCGCTTTCATCCTTGATCCCGATGGGTGAGTCTCTAGCCTCTTGTCCCTTCTTCATGGAAAAGCACTCATCACAGCGTCTTGTGTGCATGTAGTTACTGGGTCGAAATTGTTCCAGGCATTCTCAAGGTCTGACGTGAAGGAGGGGATCAAGACTTCTGCAGAAAGAAACCAAATCATTGTATTATTTCTCGATTATGAATAACATATCAAATGCTGTACCATCTTGCTGCTCGAGGAAATGTGTTCGGACTGCTTGCAATTTATTGTTGATACCCAGCTCTGTCCGATTTCAAGTTGAGGAGGGACTCCTCGGTCACACTATTCTCGAACTGTCAAATTGGCGTCATGTTTATATATTTGACAGTGCGATAGGGCGGAGAGCACCTTGTAGTGCATAGCCTGACTGAGTGAGCAGGCCAAACCTACAACTGTCAACTTCCGCTGATTTCGAATTCCGAACGTTACTGCAACAAATGAGAATATCGAACTCACTTCCAGTCTTAATCTTTCCTGGCTATATTTGTCGTCAAGTCAATTATACGCTCACCTCTTGCTCCAGTAGTAATCCTGCCAACATTCCGCGAAATGCCGACAAAACCGTCCAAAAAGTAGGGATATGGCTGGAAACCGACTTGCACAGATATCCACGGCCATAGGACACTGAAAGCACCGCATCCCGTCCGATCTGCGCAGTTAAACAGTGTGCCGCCCTGTTAGTACCACGGTGGGGGACCACGCGGGAATCCTGGGTGCTGTGGTTCTTTTTTATGTTATTTTTGTTTTCTAAGATGAAGTCTATTTTTGTATGTTTTTCTCTGACTTGTCAAGTCTAGGCTCGGGGTCTACGTACTAATAGGGGAAGTGCAGACTACAGTCACCATCCACCTTTCTGACTGCCTTATCGACCGTTCAGACCTGTAGACATAGACGTGCAATCAAACAAATTCCTATGATGACATTGCGTGTTTTGCTTGTTTAAGCGCTGGTCAAAAACTTGCGATTGCAAATCCAAAAATGAAGCAACGTCTCATTTGACCTCTATGGAACTTATTTTGATATTTTTATGAGCGACCTACAAAGCTGTTAAACTGTGCCGAAGCAAATGAAATGCTTGGGCTGACCTTGAATCATGAGCTTCTGTGAGACGTAGGCGCTTAGTTTATGCACACCCTGTGACCGTTTTACATCTCTATCCAACAAGGTTCAGTCGAACAACCTTTCTCGGGCCGTACACTCTTTATAACAGTGAGGCCTGTCCCTTATCGATCACGTCCCCTTACACTCACACCAATGACTGCTTCTTGTGAAAGGTGCAAGACAACAACCGCCCTGAAAAGGTGTTCAAGATGCAAAACTGCATTATATTGCGTCAGTACAGGCACATGCTCTCTGTTATATATCTCTTATTGTATATCCCAGTCGAAGGAATGTCAAACAGCTGACTGGAAGACCCATAAGCGAAACTGCGAACAGTTGTCTGGATCTGATGCATCAATCCCACCTGCGCAGAATCGAGGATCTCAAGGAGATGGGAAGGACTCTGGGCTTACTCCAGCAGCTGCATCATCTGTCCCAATATCCATTCCCAAATCCCTCACAGAGAATACTATCGACTCAGAAGCAGTCTGGGGAGTCAAGCTTCTCCCTGGACGATATCCATTCGACCCAAAGCGCTTCATTTCCTGGCAGTTCAATAAAGATCACGAGATTTTCAAACGCGGCGAACTCTGTCCATTTACCGCTCTATATAAAATACCTATTATCATCTTTAGCCCTCGTATTCACCTCGGTGTACATGATCCCAGTGATATGGAAGATAACCAACCTGCGGTGTACCTGCGAATAGAACCTCATGACGGCTTTGCACCTATGCAGTAAGCATTTGTACTCCATTCATTTTTAAAGATGACATTAATGTTTTGTATAGCTGGCAAATGGATTACCCCGGTTTTGTAAGGTGTACCATTTCTTCGTTAGAGAAACGACACTGACAAACTTGAATCTATTTACTCTAGTGCTATGCCGTGCGCCGCGACCGGCAGCCCCTCACTACTGAGGTTCTAGAGACGATGTACGAATTTCATGGCTCATTGCTAAACTCAGACTATTTTGAGTATCCAAACTTCCGTAACGAACCGTTTCCTTACCAAATTACTCCGACCGTGTACCACAAATTCTCTGATAAATACTGGAAGAAAGAGAGGAACCGTGGTCGAGAGCTAGCTTCTAGAGGTGATGGCCGTTGATTCGCTTCAAGGCTTGGTATTTTTTAAAAAAAAATGTACTCATGCTGGAGATAATAATACATTAATAAATCGACGGCTGGCGTGGAAGCCGAAGAGATAACTAAAATGAGTCGATAGCAGGTTGTGAAAAAATTAATTATGCATCTGCAAAATGTTTCCTGAGCCTTGCTTAAAGATGTCTTTTGACATCAAATTATCAATACAAACACTGAGATCAGTGGGCCTATATCAAAAAGCACATCCATCGATATCTACAGTATTTTTGTAATTCTCACTGTTGTCAAAATGGGGTCCAGGCTCGATATTTACGTATCGATGGGATTACCTTACTCCATCATTGGGCTCCCTTCATCCTTTTGACTTACTTATAGACACTTCGAATCTATGAACCGTGGACGTGAAATCAATGAAATTATCCGGAGAAGTTTGATACATCGCGTGTTTAAGCGCTGGCCGATCAAAACACTGAGATTTAGGGTCCAAAAACAAAGCCACGTCTCATTTGACCTCATTGGGGATCGATTCTTGATCTTTTGTCATGAAGAGACCCTACAAGGCTCTTAATTTGACCTCAGCACAAGCGTTGGACTTCAAAGCCTCAGGCCTAAGCTTCCGTGCGGCGTGAGCGCTTAGATTATGCACACTCCGTGACAGTTTAACATATCCAACAAGGTTCAGTCGAACAACCTTGTCCGGGCCGTGCACTCTTCATAATAGCCCCCTCTTACACTCACATCAATGACTGCTTCCTGTGAAAGGTGCAAAATAGCAACCGCCCCGAAAAGATGTTCAAGATGCAAAGTGCATCATGTTGTGTTATTAGTACATTACACGCACACTCTGCCATTTAAATGTCTCATGGTAGTATATCCCAGTCGAAGGAATGTCAAACGGCTGACTAGAAGACTCACATGCGAAGCTGTCCTCAGACTATTCCGACAATGCAAACCAAATTACCCGACTATGTATCGCAAATTCTCTGATTATTACTAAAAAGAGAGGGGAAACATGGTCGAGTGCTTCCTTCTAGAGGTGATGGCCGATGACTCGCGTCAAGGCTAGGTGTGTATAAAAATCTGTATTTATTTTGTAGATATAAAATTGAAGGGCTCGTGTGAGAGATTAAATCAGAGGAACATAGGAATGGCAAAATTGTCCGAGCAGCTATACATCTGCAAAATTTCTTTTGGGCGCTGCATCAAGATGTCTTTTGATATCAGTACGGTACAGAGATCAACGATAGCCCCAAGCTTATATGACCTCAAGCGCTAACTCCGCGCAGATAGTGGTTTGCCGCCCATAAACAAGCCCCGAAAAACAAGGGTAACTGAGAAACCAAATCCTAACGCGTGGGATGTAAACGAAACGTAGTTTTGTGGGTGCTCGACACCAACAAGTTAGCGAACCAACTGTCAAACCCCGTAGGTACTAGTGGTATAACCGTATCGAAGAATATTCTGGTAGTATACACGATGTACGCGAGACTGGATGCACGCCAATAGCGCACTGGATATTGCATGAGGTTGGATTAAATTAGGAGACATCTCGGTAGGGACAGGACAGAGAGTGCAGGGTTCTTAATTGTGAAAGACCAAAAAAGAAAAGGAAAGGGAAAAAGGAAACTAAAGATGGTGTTACAGCTTCAACCTGGTTTAAAAGCGGTTGCCAGATGAAAGGACAGAGGGTGCGTAATTTAGAGATGGGTCAGCCATATGTCGACCGTACTCTGGTGGAAGTTCTCCTAGCTCGCCGTATTCTTCTGTTTCGTTGATCGCTCTGACAGCCCCTCTCAAGTTGGAGGAGCGTGGTACATATGTCGGCGCACGGGATTGCACTGATATAGGGCGACCGCGCGGTGGTCCGGTGTGTGATGTTAGATGACGAAGACGCCATCGACATCGAATCACTACCGAACGACGTGTCGACAGCATTCGGGCTGGGAGGTATGGGATGCTTTACGTCCAATGGGTAATAGTTGGTGGGTGCAATGGTAGACTGTCCTCGGGAGGAGACAGACTCTGTATCGCTTCGAATAGAGAGGTCGTAGGGGTCGACAGAGCGGTTTCTCCGTCTAGTTGATCCAGTATGACGGACGGGCTCTAAAGGTAGCTCAGCGCTCCTTGTGGGTGGCGTTGACGGCAGCGGCATAGCTGGCATTGAGGGTATGGGCATGGAGGAAGCTATCGACGGCGCCGACCTTGTTACAATTGTCGACCCACCGATTAATGAGGGAGCGGTCAGTGGTCTTGAGGGACTGTTTCGAGAGTCATATACAGTAGCTAGGTATGACTGCGAAGGCGATTTGCGTCGTCGGCGAGCGAGTTTCAAGTAAGCTAGATAACCCAGAATTCCAGCCGCCACGCCGAAGAAAAGACTGCCTATGCTAGCGCCAATAACAATTCGGTCGAAAATGCTCTTACTCCTATGGATCCATAAGGTAAGAAGCTATTCCCAATGTGAACCAAAAATAGAGTATAGACGTACACGCTGCCAGGTAGCAAGCAGTCACTTGAGCCCAGACCGCCAACCCGCATCGGGCCATTCGCCCACATTGAGCCGTCTGCGCTTGTCAGCGAAAGAAAGAAACGGAAACCAACAGGCTGGGAAATAATGAGCATAAAATACAAGGGACGCTAGAATAATAGTAATCACCAAAGAAACTTGCCAGGAGATAGGATTCATAGAATTAGAAGTAATATTGTATGGAGGGTGGTAATCGGGGGCAATCTGATAGTGATGGATTGATTATCAGAGGCGCTCAAATGTACTCTCCATGCTTAAAGGCTAAGCTTACCGTGAGGGTGTAGGGAGGAGAGCCAGACTTGGGAGTTACGGATAAGCTGGTACACTGTAAAATATAGACCGTTTAGAAAGGGCTTCAAAGACCATGGAGCTGCAAAAACACACTTGATCGATATAGCTATACTGGGACATTGCGCCTAACGGCACACTGGCTGACACAGATAGCGCCGAGGGGGCGGTGACATTTTGACAAGTCGGAGCATTGCTCGAAGAGCTGGCTATGACTGTGTAGGTTTGTTGGCAGCCCCCGAGATACCATTGACGTCGAACTTCGTTTTCATATTTAGTTACATAGGCAGGAGAGCAGCTGAAACTTAGCACTTACCATGCATATCTGATACTGCGTATTTGGGGCGAAGGGAACTTGCCAATCCTGTAACCAAAGTGAGCAGCGGAAGGATTAGAAGATGGGAAGACGAACAAATGTAGGACCGAATCCTGCTAAGATGGAATAGGGGACGGAAGTAGTGGAGGTAAAGACCTGTAGAGAATAAGGTGCTACAGGCAAAGGACTGAAAGCTAGCCGTTTAGGTTTGATTCTGCAATCTCAAATGTCTCGCTACGCACCCTGTACTATTACCATCCCTCGTCCACCTCAGCCGCACTTTGTCACATTGTGTCGTCACAGGTATTGGGAGAGCCTGGTTGGCATTGTCGTAAACGAATTGAAATCCCTGTGGAATTCGAAACTCGTCAGTTAAGTGTCGGTGAGGGGGTTAGACGCTGGCACAGGCACGCACAGGATTAAGGTAAGGAGCGACTGTAGCTAAGACGTCCTGAATAGAGTAGACAGAGATTAAAAGCACTACAACGACATTCAAGGGACGCCAAAAGCCTCCCATTGCATGGGAAGTACGTTGAGGACACCACCGAAGACGAGAGGAAGACGTCAGCTCGGTCTGTTTACTTTTATGAGATCAAACCACCCCATTTTCCGAGTTAGCTCGAAAATAGGGCTAGGCATAAGGGGCCGAAACTTGATGTGATGGCAGCGCCCTTCGCCGTTCGGCCCATGTCACTTTCCGAAATGAGTATATCTGGTCCGCACTCCTAGCGGATTCAACGGTCACTGATCAAGAGCCGCCTTCAGAACAATCCAGGATACAAAGTTCCCTCTTCTTTCCACTCACAGTGGTGAGAAACTGATATCCGTGTAGCTCGAGGAGGCCAGTGTGTCCATCTCTTCGGAAATATCTACAATGTGGAAACCTGTCATCTCTCAAAATACGCATTCCTAGATCGGAAACAGATGTCGCATCAAAATAGCTGACAGGGATGATTGACCATGCGAATATCTCTCAAGCCATCAAAAATCCCTCCCCTTTTGAGGCAGTTCCAAAACATACCTGTACTCACTAATTTGAAGGAGTTGAAAATCTGAGAGACTTGCAAGAGGCGGTGTTGTGATCTTAGACTGAAAGTAATGCAATGCTGGCCGTTACTTGATGAATGTTAGATGATGGATCATCGATCAGTGGCCCAAACCCTTCTGAGAGCCTCGTGTATTCATTTGGTACCGTAGGTTTACACAAACTGATAAACACAAAGGTAAATAACCCCACAAGCTCGCGGTAGACAAGCGGTCGATCGCGTCGCCGACGCCAAGCGACATTGTCTGGTGAGCGCGTTGGTGTCGCAGGCAACTGAATCGCTCCTCGGTAAAAACTTAGCCTGAGGCTTCACATTGGCGAGACTGCCGTGGAAATATTCAAGTCCTCGTGCGGTCCTCGTAGGGGTTGTCGGGGAGCACGGGTGTTGGATATTGATCCACAACTCAGTTTCGGGTCGCTTCTTCTTCACCCTCACTTATATTTGCAGTTCCATTGATTGCTGCGCCCTCTTTCAACGTTCCGCAATTCAATGTTGATGGAATCCTAGGATTCCTCCAAAGACATCAGAAGGTATATTTTTATAATATAATATACTACGGCAGGCACTTGTATGCAGCTTGCTCATTTTACCTGATGTCCCACAGGTTGTCGAGGTGTCAGCGCCGTAAATGTACCGCACACGCCGGAGAGGCAGCCGTGGATTATCCGTTAAGCATGAAATATCAAATGGATGAGTAGACTAACGGCTTACTAGCAAGTTTAGACGATATGAATGGTGAGCGGTGATGCATTAGTCTCAGTCTAACATCATCATAGCCCAGCGAACAGTGAACACCAACTCTGATCCCCTGAATAAACCGTTCGCACGTAAGTTCATGTGCCAAACCTACCTGACAATGTCAGAGGATCCCATGAGCGCATATTCACATGATTATACGTCTAACGGGGAGCAACGCCGAGATGACATTATACCCCGACCAGTCAGACATGGCCAGAGAGCAATGGAGGGCCATCTTATCCTCGGAATAGTATGCTCTAGTCTGCTCCTGCAAAAAAGCCATAGTAATCAGAGAAGTAAGAAGCTTGCGCAGAGCATTTCTTCGATGCGATTGTACACTATTATTGTGTCTCAACACCGGGAATATAACTACCAGTTAATGACATTTAATGCACTCGCGGGTACATGGATGACCACTCGGTGCTGCTTTGCCATCCTGCTTTGACTATTCAACGGCATTTGTGTGTCCGTGATCATTATCATTACCGAAAATCAAGGAAAAATTATATCATCCTCGGGGATGGAGGGACGGAGAAATACACAGCAGGGAGAGATGATCAGTGTGATGCGAGATGGTGAAGAGATAGGCTAAAAATAGACCTGTGATGTGTGGCGGCCACCGCTGGGCATGCCCATATGCGGAATTTTGTAGAGCAAACGGTAGGTTTTGCATAAAAGTATGACAAGACTGTTCTGTTACATGACACAGGTATTACATTATCTTTGTATTCAGGAGCCCAATAGTTCAAAGTGTGCATAGATTTACACAGTTAATGCATTCCTCTGGAAGGCATCTGGAAGACCGTTTAAAAGGCTCACTCACTTGGTCTTGCGACACTACATCATAGTATCTTTGATCAGAAAACAGAAGGCATACAGACCCCACTTTACTAATGATATCGCAATCTTTCAAGTCAATAGAGGCTGCATCATTGTTCCAAATCAGATATTGGTTCCAGTGTAACACAGATACCGAAGTCCTACTAAAATGGATATAACAAAAGAAGGTAGAGGATATTCCTGTTCTGACATCAGAAGAAGGGTTAAGGGAGTGATGATAATTTTCTGAAAATGGGTCTATTCTGCTATGCCAGACATTTGGATACCCAAGAGCTTGTCGATGGAATATTCAGTAAGTCAATCCCTCCACATGAATTTCCCCTATCGTGTATATATGTTAAGACTCAGGGTGTACAAAAGGATACAGAAAATGCTGCTGATATATAGCAGAAAATAAGGTAATTGCGAAAGTTGTGCAAAAGACCAGAACTGCCAATCAAAGGGTTGAGTATGTTTCACGGTGCCTATGCCTTCAAAACCTTAGGCTAGTATACACGGATCTTTCAAGTATAAGCGGGATTCTTCCTCGTCAACGCAGCTTTAGGTAATAAGTCTGTTGATCATATCTTGCTTTGCTAAACAGCTAGTTCACGACATTCATCAGGCTAAATCCTGATTTGTTTATTCAGTAACATCTATTAATAGATCACTACTAATTGTAGGCCTATTTTTAGTTTTCGTCGTATTTGACATACAAGAGTTTCTGCACATGCTTCAGTTGCCCCCTAGATCATACATAACGAAAGAGAAAGTTATATACCACTGTGTACCGCAGATATATACAAACGCAGAAAAGCAGAAATCTATTCGCATGTGTTGGGGGAAAATGACGAGGGGACCTCCTCAGGTTTTACTGGCATGCACCCGTGATCGGTCTCTTCCTCTTTATCACACCACAAGGCAGCTCGTAAGTGGGGAATATCTCAAGCTCTGGGCCTTTCTATACTGTTTGACAAGGTGATTTGACATGGAAATTTACTCGAGCTCTCATGATATTTGAGGTCTCTAACTTATTTTGTGAACTTCCTCCTGCATCCGGTCAACAGCACGGTGTTCCGAAATACAAATTCATCGTAACAGTATGAGAAGAGATTTACGGCAAACATTGAAATTTTCAAATCCCTCTAATGTATTAAGCCGTGATTATCTGGAGAAATATAGACACGTAAGAAAACGAGATAGTATTAAATCTATGTACTCAAATATAGCAGATTTGCCTAAAATTCAAACGAACGCACTCAGGCCTCTGCGCTGTCTATTGATGGCTGGAATTAAGCGCATACCCGTTCTAAGCCTGTGCTATCATTCTCTAGATCATTTTTGAAGGCGTAGGTCGCATTCTAGCGTACTTATGATGAACCCGGCTGTTCTTCCTTAGCAGAAAGAAGTCAACCGAGCTCCCCGCTTTCCCCGTTCTCCTAATTTCACAAGTCAGTAAATGAATGACATGACTTTCAAAAGTCAGTTCTAAGTTTGTTCACCGATTGCTGCTGCCACGGGCATGCCATTAGCTAGTACGGCCTTGGCGACGGCTTGAACGATGTCAGCTGGTCGGCAAGGGTCCAAATATGGCAAGTTTTCGGTGATATTTCAATTGTAACCGGAGGACGAAGGCTTGAGGTTGGTTGCATAACCGCAGGCCACCCTCTCCACACTTTCAATCGTCGACGACGACAATGTCGTCCTCAGCATCAACAACGGCTACTTTAGCGGCGGCGTCATCGTCCGCAGCCTCCAAGACATTATCAGCGGGTTCTAACCTCAAGGCAAGTCAACCAGAGCTGTAGAACGGCTTTTCTATGGAGCTCATTATATCACGGTTCTACAGATTGTTGGCATTATTCTGGCAATTACGAGCGGTCTTCTCATCGGCTCTAGTTTTGTATTCAAGAAGAAAGGGTTACTTCGCTCGCAGGCGGGTGGAGAGCTGGGTGAGGGTGTTGCATATCTGAAATCGGTCAGTTCAGTTCAGCCATGTGCGGGCCAAGCGCTGACGACATGGCTCTTAGCCGTTATGGTGGTTGGGAATGTCCAGTGAGTCGTCTGTTTACCGCCTCAACTTGCACTGACTGGCCCAGTGATGATCCTTGGGAGAGATTTGTAACTTTGCAGGTTCGTGTTTCGCGCAAACTCCTTTACCGTTTGTGTCTCAATTCCTCTTTCAGCATATGCTTTTGTAGAAGCTATCGTCGTCGTATGCACATCCATCATCTACCTTTATACCTTCAGCTCAACGTCCAACCTTCTAGACACCGCTAGGCGCATTGTCTGTCGTTATCTGCGCTATTCTGTCCTCCATCTTCCTCAATGAGAAGCTCAGTTTCTTTGGTTGGCTAGGGTGTGCCTTGTGTATAGTGAGCACCCGTCCATCTCCGTATACGATACCTGTGCTAATTTCTGTCAGCTTGGGTCTGTCATCATTGCATTGAACGGTATGCTGCTCCGAATCCACTGCCACTCTCGCTAAAAATAGGTTCGTCATAGGCCCAAAGGAAGAAACTGTCGGCCAAATTAGAGAGTTTCAAAACTCTTCCTAGCACCCGGGTTCCTTGCCTTTATATCGGTGCTGATCGTTACATCTCTCGTCATTATATTCTATTTCGCTCCCAAGTGCGTTGTCCCGGCCGTTCTTTGTTTCGCGCGCTCATTCGTTCCAGATACGGCAAGAAGAGTATGCTGTGGTACATTGCGGTGTGTAGTATGATTGGTGGAATATCTGTTAGTGTCACCACCGGTCTCGGGGCCGCTATTGTGCAAACTGCACTTGGCGACAACCAGTTCAAGTTTTGGTTCATGTATTTCCTGTTCGGATTTGTTATCATTACCCTATGTGCGTAGGCCATGTTTTTACTCGTTGTAAGCTCCGCTGATCCATTTTTAGTGGTGGAAGTCTATTACCTTAATGTTGCGCTTGCGCTGTTTAATACAGCTATGGGTGAGTCTAAACTGCTGGTCCAGATTGCTTTATTCATTTGCTAATCGCATTCCAGTAACACCAACCTATTATGTTGTTTGTGAGTCGTTATAATTGATGAATTGAGCCTGTTTAACAAATTTTCTACAGTCACATTCTTCTCGATGCTTACAACGATCGTAAGAAACCCACAATTGCCGATTATCCACACTATGTTTTTCTAAAGCTTCCATTCCAGGTCCTCTTCCAAGGTCTCGACGCCAAACCCACACAGATCATCACCTTGGTTATGGGTTTCCTGGTCATCTGCCTCGGCATCACCATTCTGCAAATGTCCAAGGTTGATCCCGAGAAACTCTCCAACAAACTCGATCGGCGATCAACGATGCTGCTACGGGCGGCAAGTCAGCACACAGATGGAATGGACGAGAAAGATGGAATGAGCGCGTACGAAGATCCGGGAATGGATGCTTTGAGAGGGTCCTTCGGGACGGTAGGGAGCATCATCCGGGCGAGGACGGTAAAGCGGATGAGTCAAAGGATGAGCCACCAGAGTGGAGGCGGAGGCCACCTGCGGATGCGACCTCCCGGAGCTGCTGCACCTTACGATGCTACCGGCATCGTGGATGAGCTCAGCCGGCCTTGGGGGTCCGGGCGACAGCTTTAGCCGGCGCCATCAGCACGGCGAGAGCGTGAGTGGAGTCGGCGGAATGCAGCGGCACCAGCTGTACGATGCACCCGTGCCGAGGGACGACACGTCGTCGATACGGGCGGGATCCGTGTACTCGCAGACTCAATCGCAGATGATGAACAAGAAGCCGACGATCAAGTTCGACAGCCAGGAGATCGTTCACTCGTATAGTCGGCCGGGGCAGCCACAAAGCCCAGCGACGCACGAGCACCGCCAGGCGATCCACGGATCTATGATCGTACATGACGGGTATCCACCGCTCCCGCCTATGCCTCGACAATCTTCGGCGGAGTCGTCGTCACGGGAGAGCGAGGTACCTCAGGAGGGCTCGTCTGCCAACGAAGGTGTGTTGTTGGAGATGGACAGCCCGGAGATTCCAAAAGGGACTGCAGGGATGAAGTTGCCACTGTTAGGCGGCGATAGGGATCTGGAGAAGCAGACGCTGACAATGCCGCCGTTATTGAGGACCGAGCATGCGGTACATAGTGCGCCGCCGACGATGTACCGCGTTGTGCCTCGGCCTGGTGGTGTGGGTATGGCCCATCAGCAGCTGCAGCAATACCCATTACCACAGAGAAAGGACTCGCGAGACATTTTCGATCAGGAAGGGGCGAGTACAGCGGGCACGAGGGGGACTTTACTCTCTTTCCCATCAGTGACGGATTCGGCACCTAGTGAATGGGATGATGATAGGTCGCGGTCGGGAGGTGAAAGGGGTGAGGCTTCGAGGAGCGGCGGGTTGGCTGCGAGAGCCAAGGAGGACAAGGCAAGGGAGAGGTCAAAGGAGAAAGGTTCGCGGACGCCGAAGAAATACCCCAAGGGACTTGACGATGACGACTTGGAGGAGAGCGAACGATTGTGGCAGAAGGCGAGCAGCTTAGAGAACAGCTTAGAGGGATCTGAAGAAGGGGCAGCATCACCACCTCCGGAGGGCAGTATACGGCTGGTACAACCGCGGAAAAACATGATTTGAACAATTGTGCTTTTTCCCGCTATGGTTTCCCTGTTCCCCCTTTTTTGGTTTCTTTGGGCCCATCGTCGTGCATTCTATGTTCCAACTCTGCATCACAAACTCTGCATCATTTCCATCCCACATACCCTATCTCGCGACATTATGTCTTCTGACCATGGCTATCCAATATCCGATATAATTCAGGTGGCTCATCGCTCTCGCCATCTCTCTTTATCAACAATTCATATCCATAGTACCATTCAACGACACTGCGGCCATTCGACTGACGGATACAACATATATTCTAATCACTTAGCATCCTTGTCGTTCAACCTACCTACCTCTACTCCACCTCATCCATTCGACCGGAAACATTTGAATGCACACCTGATGCTGCTTCATTGCAGCTATTTAATGCATTTTAATGATAGAGCATGATATCATGACGCTGATCTGCACCCTGGGACTGTACCTTTTTCTTTTCTTTTTCATTCTGTTTTTCGTTTGTGTGTAGTATGTATTTTCTGTGCCTTTTTCTGCATCTTTTTATTTTCTTCCTTTCTGTCGCCTCGTATCTTTGCCCTTTTCCTTTCCGCCATTTTTTAGGACATCTCTCTCTGCCAAATGGACATGGTTGTGCATGCCCTAATTGCTCTCTGCCCCCTCTTGTCCTATTACTTGTGCTTCTTTCAAGATTTCACTGCGATCTGCTTCGGCTGCTCTTGTTGTAGTTTCCAATAGGATAGGATATGACCAGCATGCATATTGTGTTTGATAGAATCAGAATTTGATCACGACCGGAAAGAAACAGAACAGCAAAGTGGTCAAGGACTCTTGGCTGGAAGGAAGTACTTCATACGAAAACGATAAGCCTTGGCCCTGTCAAGGTATGAGCGCTTATACCATTGGAGTGATCCTTGAGATATCAACCGCGTTCCAACTGCATCCTGCAGCTGCAGCCTCGGGAAGTTGATACATGGAGAGACTGGGTGCCTTTTGACCATTGTTTAATCAATGTGCAAGTCCCTTGTGATTAGGATATAGTATAGCATTGCTGACACCTGGGTCGTGCTCACCTCGCTCCTGTCAGAAGCGCTTTAGTCTTCAACCAACCCTCCCGATACTGACGGAAGTGGTGATAACTACTGCTATTTCCATGCTTGTTCGAAGTTCAATGAAGTCCAGAAGAGGTGCTTAGCATATGACGAGACTGACCGTACAATTTCCATGGGAATTTAAACTGAATGGTTCTTGGTAAGGCATCCTTTGGATTACCGCACAACACGGATTTGACGTTCGACTCCGACTTGCACAAATCAAAAAGTTGCTGACCAGCCATGCTTCAAGCTTCAACCGGTACCAACTCAACCGGTTGACCAATCACAATCGTCATACCTATAGTCCTCGGCCCTTGCCCGTGGCTTGGCATGACCTCTATAGTAGAGTTTCTATGTTATAGGCAAGCTAAAGGCTTCTCTCTCATGGAGTAAACAGAACGTTTTCGGCCTATATGCTATGACTCTGCCTAGTGTGCCATGCTCAGCAAACCACGGGTTGACGGGTTGACGGGTCAGATCGTCAACGTCTTTGTTGACGGTGCTGCATGCTTCATTCTGTCTCGACCGGAATAGCTTTGAAGAGGTAAGTGCCGGAGTACCTGCAATACTTACTCATCCTCTCAGATTCCGAAATATGCTAATCGAATGATCAACGGAAAGAACTAGCCATATTTACCCAACTTTGAGATGAGTAAGTGCGTCTAGGTGATTAGTTACCATGGTTAACGTCAGAATCGCGGGATCGCTCGGATATCGTACCAGATATGGGAGGACTAAATTCATCATGGGCAAAACCGCCGGGATAGATAGGAAGATTATTGAATATAAAAGCCTACCACATCTATTGATTTCAGTATCAACCCAAGCTTCAAATCCCATTGCATCCTCTTATCGTTCAACATAAACTCGCAGCTATCATGAGCAGTGCCGAAAACCTACCAGCACCAGCAGTTTCTTTCTACACGCCTTTCCAAAATCCCCCTGCCGGGACTGCATTCACCAAACAGCGCAGTGAAAAGCCCATACCAAAGGTTTTCGAACCCCTGAAAATACGGGGAGTAGAGTTTCCTAACAGAATATTCGTGAGCTCTTTCTTAAATATACATCATGAATAAAATAATTTCTGACGAGCCATATGACTACAGCTCGCGCCTTTGTGTCAATATTCAGCGAAGGATGGTATTGTTACACCGTGGCATCTCGCGCACCGTAAGTCTCGAAATATCACTGTTTCTCTTGCTATTTTTAAACATTACTCTCATCGTTTAGTTGGCGGCATTATAAGTCGCGGTCCAGGCCTGTCTTTCGTCGAGGCCACCGCCGTGACTCCAGAGGGTCGGATCACTCCTCAGGATGTTGGCATATGGTCAGATGCCCACGCTGATGCTCTATCCAAAATCGTGGAATTTGCGCATTCGCAATCGCAGAAAATAGGCATTCAACTTGCGCATGCGGGTCGTAAAGCCTCAACCATAGCTCCTTGGCTAGACGGCGATGGCGTAGCGACGAAGGAGCTTGGAGGCTGGCCTGACAATGTATGGGGCCCTTCTAACATCCCGTTCAAAGCTGGCGATCCTATCCCCAACGAACTCACCGAGGAAGGAATCAAGGACATCATCACTGCGTTTGCTGAGGGAGCAAAGCGAGCAGTTACAGCCGGATTTGACGTCGTTGAGATCCACAACGCACATGGATATCTCTTAAACTCGTTCATAAGCGAGACGAGCAACAAGCGCACTGACAAATATGGAGGCAGCTTCGAGAACAGGATTCGCCTCACGCTAGAGATCGTAGACGCCGTGCGAGCAGTAATTCCAGAGACGATGCCATTGTTCCTGAGGTGAGCGTCCGTCCACGAATTGATACCCGAAACCATTCTTAATCACGGAACTAGAATATCGGCCACAGAATGGCTGGAGGTTGTCGCACCGAATGAACCATCGTGGACCTCCGAGGACACAGTCAGATTCGCCCCTATTCTCGCCGAGCACGGCGTCGATCTTTGGACGTGTCAGCTGGTGGCAACAACTCTCTCCAGAAGGTCCGTCCAGGACCAGAGTATCAGGTACCCTTCGCAACAGACGTCAAAAGCAGCACATGGGTCAAAGATTCTAGTAGGCGCCGTCGGCGGAGACTCTTCGAAGGAAAGACCGCAGAGGGTGTTTTGGAGTCAGGCCGTGCGGACGTCATTTCATTGGACGACAATTCCAGAAGAACCCCGGGCAGGTGTGGGCGATCGCCGATGAGCTTGCCGTTGACGCCAAATTTGCTAGTCAAATGCAATGGGGATTCAGAGGTCGAGGTGTGAGAGCGCTAGGATCCAGCAAGATGTGAATAGAATGTACAGATAGAAATAGACATCAGTTATCAGACGAAGAGAAGCTATATTACATACATTAACTAGTTTGCTACATGTAGGTCGGCCATTCAAGGTTGGCCACAGGAAGATCATCTTGCATGGCAAAAGAATTTCAAATTTGTCATTACTATTTCGGACAGCTTTCCAAACATAAGAGCAAGTCATCAGCCTCATAATTCAGATGAACTTGTCCAAAAAGACTCACAATCATTTTGAGGCATATACACCAGAGACCGCTCACCTTTAAGCACCCAGTTAAGATTCACCAGATCACTTTCGACCTGTGATCCCCATTTGGAAAGAATATTCTCCGCTCTGACATTGAACATGTATTTGCTGTTACTTGGTATATGACCGTATTTGAGCCGAGCGAGGGAGAGCATAGATAAATGGATCTTCGATGACTGTGATGAACGATCGACGATCACCCAAGAAATGTCCATCAGATATTTTCTCGCGTGGAGGATGAAATCATAGACAAAAACGTACCAATAAAGCTGCTATCCCCTCTTTCATGAGCAAGTCTATTCCTTCGAGCTCTGACATAAGCCGGTGCAAACGCGAAGAGAGGCCTACGTCAAATCTACGTTTTCTCGATACGATGCCTCCATGTAACTCGGGTAGCTCCTCGTGTAATTTGATGCATAACGAAGTGAGCTCTTCAATAATTTCCTTGCGGCTTTCCATCCCAGGAAAAGAGGCTATTTGTGACTGGTTCCAGGTGTAAAGCGCAAGTTGGGCTTCACGCGCTGCATCGCCATCCGGAAACACCAAACGGAAGCTCGTTGTTAGAGGGCATCTAGGATGTGAGGCGGAGTTGTCAACTTGAGCCCTGCTGTTCTGTCCTACTCCGCGGTTGAAGATCGCTCGTGTAACCGCTGCAATTGTGCTTTCATTTCCATTGATGTCCTGTGGTACTGCATGTAGCACTACCCGCTTTATATTCGGTATGAGTGGAACCGCGCTATCGTTCGAGGCACCCGCTATCAGATGAAGTAGATCCGTCAGCGACGGGAACTCGACGTCTAGCTCCTCTAGTTGCGGTGTAATTCTGAGCAATGAACTCAGGGCTCCTGGATAGGTATTGCTTGGTGTGATAAAGAGAGATCGCAAGGGGGAGTCGCAATAGCTGGAGCGATAGATGAGGGAGGAGAGATTGGGTACCACTGACTCTGGACATCCTGCAACCTTTAATGTCTCCAGGGAAGGGAAGTACAAGTTGATTTAGCAGCTCATAAGCATACTGCCAGCCATGTTCATAACCATCTGCAGTGAGATGAAGAACCTTAAGGTTCTCCAGACGTATACCGCCGTTTACATAGCGGACGCTATACCCGTAGCCGATGAGTTCGAGTCTCTCAATGCCTGGAGACTGGATTAAAATGGTTCCCAAGCTTCCTGTTCTGCCTGCCATACCCAATGAGCACTCCCTATACGCTCGTATCTGATGGTATGGCAGAGAGAGGTATGAGTGCTGTAGCCCACAAATAGAAAATTCCGTCATCAGTGGTGCATCTCTTTCAATAGATAATCCATAGTCCGGCTCATCTCCAAGATGTATAATCCCTAATTTCCTTAGTTTTAGATATCGGCGGCGAGTGTCGTACAATGTATGAACAGTATCAGCGGATCCTTCTATTAATACCGCCGCCCACCTGTCTGTTTGCTGAATAAGAAGGTCGACGAGCGGATGGCCCAGTCTGGCTTGGTGATCGGGAGTTGCAGCTATGTATAGCCACAAATCCTTGTCACGAGACCGACTAAGGATCTCTTGAATAAATTCAGCATCAGAGTATCTGCCGGTCTTGAGATACTTGGAATCGGGTGCAGGATTAATGGGCGCTAGGTAGGTCCATAACTGTGGCATACTGAGCGCCAAATCTCGCCACCTTCTACAGACTTGCGAGATGCATAGTGATGGGTGAGACCGCCAAGACCCGAAATACCATGGGCGAAGTTCAATATGTGGGATACATGAGGCGAATATTAGTTCCAGAATTTCGACTGGTAGACTTCGGATGGCAGAGAGAAGGGATTCCTGCGTGTTTATAAACTCCTCGATGGAATGAGTTGTCTTTTGGATATGGGTGCCGTTATTTCCTGACGGCCTTGCATTGATGTCGACGGGGGTGAGCTTGCTTTCAAACGATGATAATCGCGCTCGAGCGCTTGCTATAACACCTTCGATTTTATGCCGCTCGTCCTCAGATGGAGGTACGTTAGATCCAAGGAGACGTGGAACTGGTGCTACTAAAGCATGTTCGTCCTTGGTATGGTGAGACAGCCGTAAGATATGGCCAAGTTTGATATTTCGACCCAGCTTGAACAGACGCTTATTCTCTTCCACCGTGCAGCCGTTGTCGCGTCTTTTCATGGTAAGTCAACTACTCAGAGAAAAGAATCATTTATGAGGCTATAGATGCACATAATATATATTACACGTACCGTACCAGTAATTTCGTCGCGTCGGGTACTAGGGAGGGTTCCAGAAAAATCAAAGGGAGGTGCCGCTTTCAGCAGAATTTTAAGGCAGCTACGAGAAACAAAGGTAATCCTTGCGTTCTTCCAATATTCAGTATCTCATTGTATGATAAACGAGGAATATCCAGACTAGACTACAAGGAAACTGTGAGTTAGTTGAGATGAGAACGTTAAGGTGAAGTTCAAGAATTAGGCCTGCCGCATGGGTTGTCACTTGTGTGCGGGCTCGTGACTCAGAATTATGCGGGCTCGGCCCGTATACACGTGACCTATTTACCTTGCTCACCTCCTTGCCACGATGCGCATTGCGACTTTCACGACGACCTCGCCGTTTCTTAGTCTCCTTCCTGCTGCCACCATCTTATACCCTTTAAATTACTCTAACACATAATTTTAAGGGTATTTCTGGTCTTATAACTACCGAAACCGGCCTTCGGGTCTCGACTTATTCTCGGATATCGAAGAGACGCCCTCGAAGGACGAATTTAACGGAACACAACTGTTTCAAAACACGCCGATAGCGAACATAATTATGTCGCCGCTAATTACCATATTTCTTTTGGTCTTTTTGGACAACTCGTGACATGGATAGGCAAGACCGTCCTACTAGACATTGTGCGTCTCAGCTTTCTTCATTTTTGGTGACGAACTGACGTGATCACCCTCCTGCTTGCTTTTTTCTTGGGAATACTTTCATCGGCATACCTGTATTTTATTCTGTGCACTGATAGGTGTATAACGCGTACCTATGGACCATCCGTTCGCCATTGGCAGCGCGCCAACGAGCACTCAAAACACAAATCATGACGAACAAGTCAGAGCTGATGAAGACAAGTGCGCAGGACCAGTTCGCCAAATGGGCGAAGTTAAGGCGGAGCGTAGATAAAGGTCTCGCAGACCTGGAGAAACTCAGTGCGTATCGTTTGCCATGTCACTGAAACACGTTACATACTTAATCCCTGCATCTTCAGATTCTGAAATTACATCCGCCAAATCTGGCTTTGCCATGAAGTTCAACACTGCTCTCTGGCTCTTAACCACGGGCCTGCAATTTGTGGTAGGATGGTGGTACCGGAAACAACCCGTTTTTTACCTTCCTCGAGGATGGTTCGGCCCGCTTGGTTGGTGGCTCGCCTTGCCATTTGCTCCCGCCGGTACGTTTCTTTGTTCATAAAGGTACATGATCTTTACTGACGCTTTTATCCTATGCAGGCTCAGTCAGTGTTGGTGTTTGGCAAATGGCATGCCGACGCGTCATTGTGGTTGGCGAAAGAGTTGTCAAAGAATTTTTCGGTAAATTTGTTTGTTTGTTCTTTGTTCATAGCAATGTTAACGACCAAACCCATAAGGTCCATCGTTCTCCACCGTGCCGTCAACAGACACAACAGAAAATAGTGCCGCTCCTACCCCAAATAACACGCCCAGGAAACCCAACGAGAAGAAAGAATCATGATTACTTCAACGCGATTGGACCTTTGACTCAATCATCTTTGTGGTATTCCACTTGCATCTACTTACTTACATCCTAAGTATCCACCATCCTCTGCACTATTATCGGAATTTTTCTTCGGGTTAGTGTGAGGACCGCCTTAGGCGGTTTTCAGCAGGCAATGTCTATACGGGGAAGATCACTGTTTAAATTATTATAGTGTGTACGCTTTTGTACTACTTTTAGATGGAGATGTTGTGTTACATAGTGCATTAATTCGCCGTTTTCCAAAAAAATCTACGCGATTATGTATTGGCTGAAGGTCAACCGAAGGCTTCCACCTTCACTGCAGCGAATTGATCAGGATGTCATTGCACCACTGACCATCGGTGTCGGTGACTGACCTCCGATGACTTCGATTTGCCTTCTGGTCTCATCACACAACCACTCATTATCTCTGTCGAGTGGAAACCAAGCTGGGACATCAAAGCACCTTCAAAATAAAATACGATAGCAACTCGAAGCATAGACGTCGGGTAAGATGTGTTATTCTTCGAATTCGACATCATTGGATTCTGGGCCCGACGATAATTTCTTGCAGCAATATCGAGAAAGCCACCATTAAATTGCTTTAGCATCAAGAAAAAATGTTAGCATACGTCGACTCCTTTCTACTGGATCGAACGGACACCGCCGAAGGCTAGACCTACGTCACAAAGGAAACGTTTGTATGGGTGCTTGGCCAATCTCTTGACAATGGTCCGATAACTCAGGTATCAACCATCGTGATGGGAATTAATGAAACGGGGAGGACCGCTCCATACTATGTGGCAGAGGGAGAACATATAAATAGTGGCCCTTGGTCGTCGTCAGTCCATTCGGCCTTTTCTCTTCTGCGAGACCTCTCCATTAAAAACAGACTTTCAGCTCTTACTTCTTCTCAGGCAAGTTGTCGTCTCGATGACTTATGGTGCAAATGTCTTACGAACAACTCTGGTCTTATATTTCAGATAATATTTGTTGCTATGGGCGTAGTGCCTGACTCTGCAGCCACCCAGCTTGACAGTGTCGAGCCCCACTTCACCATTGGATTGAAAGAGATCAACGATGCGTATGAAGAGTGTGTTCGACTAGATAGTGGCCACTCAACCATATCCGCGCCTTCCTCTTACTCGAATCTCCTCTCAATCTCCCGGAACTACCGGATGCTGTATGGCAGGGTATATTCGAACTGGCTCTCCCTGCTGAGAACCCCAGCAATCAAATATACTCGGAACTTCCATCCAGAAACGAGGTCCCAATGTCCTTGACACAAATTTGCCATAGCTGGCGGAAAATCGCCATGGGTACTTCGCAACTTTGGACGACCATCAACGCCGAGCTGAAGAGGTCCACTGACAAACAGTTCAGAGTATATCCACGAGTCGAGCTCATCGAGAAGTGGCTTCAGCTATCTGCTTTACTCCCTCTTTCTATCTCTATTGTTGTTTATCACCGGCAACTACCAATCAAAGAAGACGATGTCTATACACCGCTCGTGACTTTACTACTCCGGAGATTGTTTCTCGAGTTCACACGATGGAAAAGTGCCCACTTATCTCTCCCCGATATCAGCTTCGATCGTCTGCAGGGATATCTTAAATCTGTTACAGCAGCGCCTGCACTTGAAACACTGGTTCTGACGACCAAATATGACATACTAGAACCATCGGGAAATTCAACGACTGACGAAACCCTTGGTGCTCTAGTGGCACGGCGCTATTTGCCCACACAGCTTTGGGCAAATTCCCCTCGCTTGCGGCGGTTTGTCATCGACCATACGATTCCTGATAATCGTACCGATGCAGTGAATCTAGCTAAGCTCCATCCAACGGTACCTGGCTGGTTGACGCCTACCAGTCTCATTCCTTTCCATCAACTAACCCTGCTGCAGCTTGACGGCCATGAAAGGGAAACTGTGACCATTCCAGAGCTTCTTCAAATCCTGCGGTTGTCGCCCAATCTGGTTACGTGTCGTGTTCTGCAAATCGAGATCAGCGAACTGCCGCCGGACGATAGCGAGGATCCCATATTTTATCTCCTATATCTTCGAGACTTGCGCTTGGACGTTTGTCTTGCTGATAACGACACTATTTATGTCTTGGGCAATAAATATACGTCACTTACAAGAATTCTTACTTACTTCAGGGCGCCGGCCCTTGCTCATTTGGCTTTATGCTTTGACGAAATTCTGGATCTAAACTGCCTCGATTCTTTCCTTCAAAATTCCTCATGTTCTCTAAAGAGCTGGAGCTTTACTGTTCACCACTGAGGCCCGGAGAGTTCGTCACATGTCTTCGGCTCGTCCCAACCCTCAGGTCTTTCCGTTATGGTCATATTAACCCAGAGTATGAGCTGGATTCCAGAGTGGACAAGATTCCAAGAACTCGCTATTTGGGATGACCAGAAGTCTCAATTCAAACTCTGTCCTCTACTAGAGGAGCTTACAGTGGATAGTTCTACTCTTGAGCCCATCGAAGGCTCTGAGGTCTCTGATACCGCGTTTGCAGATATGATCAAGAGGCGTCTGGGACATGGTGGATTGCCGGTCGTCGAACCTTGCTTCACAACCTTGACGCTAACTGGACACCATACACTTGAGGAAGACTTCCCGGAGTATGCAGCACTGGAACAACTGTGCTGTCCGCCTTTCAATCTCATTCTACGATCGGCCAAAAGATATGACTCGGACTCTTCTTACCTCAATTTTTGAATATATCCCGTAGAGTATTTTCTTGCGCTGGAATTTAAACCGACGTATCTACTAATTCTGACGTATGTTATGTAATGTATTTGATATATGAATCCTCATTTTACTGCAGCATTTAGTGATCCGGACAGTGTAGCCATGTTCATGAATATTTAGATATGGCACTCAGCAAATTGTGATTAAACATCTGATTGGCTGTATTGTGACGTCGACCTTTCGGTCTCGCCACTCGTCCACGGTCCACCTAAGCATTTAAGTGACCATTTGTGGGCCAGGGGTGGGACAAAGCAAAGGCCCTGGCAGCTTTTCAATGCTGTTCCCATTCCTGGATGGACTGAGCGCTAGTATAAGTAGAGGTTGCTTTCTTACAGTCGAGACCAGCTCGTGGCCGGAAGACATGGAGGAAACTGTGAAGCCCATTCATATGCTATGTTTACAGAACTTGTTACTTGGCCTCAGCAGATCTGATGAAGATAACGCGAACCACGAAGTATGGGCAAACACTAATTGTTGATACGTTCGTTCGGGCATCACAACTCGTCTCACTAGCATTGCATCATGATTTATATATGGGCGGAGTGCTTCTATATGATTTCGTCAAGAAATCAAATTACCCTTGGGATTTTTCGTTCTCTTCTATGTCTCAAAAGGCTCCGCTTGTATAACTCGAAAAATTCGCAGAACCAATGAGGACATCAATGATGAACTGTTCAATGCACTCGCTGCTTGGAATACTCAAAAATCCCAGTTTATGTTATGTCCTCTACCGGAAGAAGTCACCACTTACTACTACAATTCTCTCAGTGGCTTTCAAAGCTCCGACTTATTTGCACAAATGGTCAAAGGGCGCCTTGGATATGGAATATCATTAAATGTCGAGCCTTACTTTAGAAGCTTGAGGCTAACTAGGGTCCTGAAGCGAAAACTTTGCACCAGTCCAAAAATTGGGGCACTAAAGAGACTATGCTGTGAGCCTTTCAATTTAGCTCTGCAGCTGATCAGCAAATCGGAAATCGCACTTACCAGGAAGATGGTGACGACGGCAACGACAGGGACAGCGGACTCGGAGACAGAAATGATAAAAAGACCGCGACGACAGCTACGAGAACGACGATAACTAAAGAGTAAGATATCGAAAAGTTGTCCAAACCATTACTACGATTACCCACAGCTGGCAGGATAATGGGCTATGTGTTTGCCATTGTACTACTTGCTTGTCTGAACAAATATGTACCATAAAAATATTCCTATCGCAACATAACCTTTTCCACACCCTAACAACAGGATGCTATAGCTCGGGAGCTCAGCGCTCAGGAGTCAATGTCACCAAGTATAGTTAGGCGCTTGAGTGTCTGGGTTCAAATATTTAACTTCCGATTTAAGACTGAGGAACAGCACGCATACAACTCCATACCACTTGTAGGGTCGCGACTCATTTGCACATACGGGGTCTTTGCAAGATGGCCCAAACGATACTTGCGCAAAGATAATTGAACTGTTCCCGTCAACAAACACGTATGTCCGATCATCGATAGTTGACTTAACAACCTGGCAAATGGCGGTAACATCCAGACGAAGAAACTCGCGAAATAAAAGAATGAATCAGAGTTGAGGACCTTGCAAAAGCCCAGCATAGATCAGAGTCAGTCCGAATATTTAAGTCGCTCTTTTGGAATGACACATTAGTTAGGGCATTGACTGCTTCACTCCCCTTCTTCCTTTCTTCTCAGGTCGCTTCTTCTTTCAGTCATTCCTACACTTGAATATGTCTGAGACATACCGTGTATTATCCTTCAACAACGTTACTATGCTCCCAGTCGAGCTATGGAATGAAATATTCCTGTTCGCTCTTCCCAATGCAAACATGGGAAGCATTGACGCCTTGCCAACGCAAAATCATACCGCCGTTGCCGTGTCACAAACGCGAGACATTGGAGGCAAGTCGCACTTCCAAATAGTGCCCTGTGAAGGACAATATCTATCCAACTGCTTACTAAACGTGATCCTCAGAAAGGTTGGGAGTGCGCCGCTATGCTTCCTCGTTTTGAATTGGTTGATCTATGGCTTGAGAGGTCTAGAGAAAGACCTTCGACCATTATAGTAGATAGCGCATCGAGCGATCGGACAGATCCAGAGTTACTTTCACGACTATTGCGTGAGTTACACAGATGGAGAAGTGTCGATATCGAAATCGGAAATTTTGACAGCTGTGTTTTGACAACACTGAACCACACCTCTCTGGCACCTCGGCTGGAGACTTTCATATTACGAACCGATATAAGCCTGAAAGTTCCGGCGACCACATTGGCGGCCTCACTACCCTCAACCATTTGGAAAAATTCGCCCCTTTTGCGAGAATTCAATCTTTTCGCCGGCGTCGCAAACAATACAGCTGGGTGCCTTTCACTAAGTGGGCTCATCCAGCAGTCTCTGGCGTACCTTATATTCAGCTGACTCATCTCTCTCTTGGAGAAATCCACGAAAACTGGAGGGATTGGCTATCTCAGACGTCATTTCTGTTCTGTCGCTGTCTGAAAACCTAGTTCTTGCATTTTCACTTCGCTGCAATTACACAGACCCCGATACACCACCACGACTCAGATGGGCGCCAAGGTCTCCGACATCTAGTTGAGCTCGATATCCTTATTATCAGCGATTATACCGTGCAATGGGTGGCCGACTTCGCCGGGCTGTATGAGAGGAGGTGAATTGGGAATCTTCGCACGGCGGACGGTCGATAACTATACAGGGTTGAAGATTTCATTTACCATATTCTTTTCCATTATGCATTTGTAACTGATGTTTGAAATTGAACAATTTCGACCGTGCCTGGTAAAAGTGCAAATGCAAATGCAAAGTTGAAAATGTGAATTACAATTAAGATTCGATACGCATCTTGCAGAATGAGAGTCTGAGGTGTGGAATGAGCACATTATTCATTCCTAAACTCGAATCAAGAACAATCAAGAACGACAGAGCCGCAAACGACTTATCTTCGCTATTCTAAATGAAAAGTCGATCCTTCCAAGTCTAGTCTAAAAAATAGATTTCACA
>JAJIRX010000846.1:0-126178 GCA_023853785.1 Psilocybe azurescens | reverse complement strand
TTTAGATATCGGCGGCGAGTGTCGTATAATGTATGAACAGTATCAGCGGATCCTTCTATTAATACCGCCGCCCACCTGTCTGTTTGCTGAATAAGAAGGTCGACGAGCGGATGGCCCAGTCTGGCTTGGTGATCGGGAGGTGCAGCCATGTATAGCCAAATCCTTGTCACGAGACCGACTAAGGATCTCTTGAATAAATTCAGTATCAGAGTATCTGCCGGTCTTGAGAGACTTGGAATCGGGCGCAGGATTAATGGGCGCTAGGTAGGTCCATAACTGTGGCATACTGAGCGCCAAATCTCGCCACCTTCTACAGACTTGCGAGATGCATAGTGATGGGTGAGACCGCCAAGACCCGAAATACCATGGGCGAAGTTCAATATGTGGGATACATGAGGCGAATATTAGTTCCAGAATTTCGACCGGTAGAATTCGGATGGCAGAGAGAAGGGATTCCTGCGTGTTTATAAACTCCTCGATGGAATGAGTTGTCTTTTGATATGGGTGCCGTTATTTCCTGACGGCCTTGCATTGATGTCGACGGGGGTGAGCTTGCTTTCAAACGATGATAATCGCGCTCGAGCGCTTGCTATAACACCTTCGATTTTATGCCGCTCGTCCTCAGATGGAGGTACGTTGGATTCAAGGAGACGTGGAACTGGTGCTACTAAAGCATGTTCGTCCTTGGTATGGTGAGACAGCCGTAAGATATGGCCAAGTTTGATATTTCGACCCAGCTTGAACAGACGCTTGTTCTCTTCCAACGTGCAGCCGTTGTCGCGTCTTTTCATGGTAAGTCAACTACTCAGAGAAAGAGAATATATATGAGGCTATAGATGCATATAATATATATTACACGTACCGTACCAGTAATTTCGTCGCGTCGGGTACTAGGGAGGGTTCCAGAAAAATCAAAGGGAGGTGCCGCTTTCAGCAGAATTTTAAGGCAGCTACGAGAAACAAAGGTAACCTTGCGTTCTTCCAATATTCAGTATCTCATTGTATGATAAACGAGGAATATCCAGACTAGACTACAAGGAAACTGTGAGTTAGTTGAGATGAGAACGTTAAGGTGAAGTTCAAGAATTAGGCCTGCCGCATGGGTTGTCACTTGTGTGCGGGCTCGTGACTCAGAATTATGCGGGCTCGGCCCGTATACACGTGACCTGTTTACCTTGCTCACCTCCTTGCCACGATGCGCATTGCGACTTTCACGACGACCTCGCCGTCTTAGTCTCCTTCCTGCTGCCACCATCTTATACCCTTTAAATTACTCTAACACATAATTTTAAGGGTATTTCTGGTCTTATAACTACCGAAACCGGCCTTCGGGTCTCGATTTATTCTCGGATATCGAAGAGACGCCCTCGAAGGACGAATTTAACGGAACACAACTGTTTCAAAACACGCCGATAGCGAACATAATTATGTCGCCGCTAATTACCATATTTTTTGGTCTTTTTGGACAACTCGTGACATGGATAGGCAAGACCGTCCTACTAGACATTGTGCGTCTCAGCTTTCTTCATTTTTGGTGACGAACTGACGTGATCACCCTCCTGCTTGCTTTTTCTTGGGAATACTTTCATCGGCATACCTGTATTTTATTCTGTGCACTGATAGGTGTATAACGCGTACCTATGGACCATCCGTTCGCCATTGGCAGCGCGCCAACGAGCACTCAAAACACAAATCATGACGAACAAGTCAGAGCTGATGAAGACAAGTGCGCAGGACCAGTTCGCCAAATGGGCGAAGTTAAGGCGGAGCGTAGATAAAGGTCTCGCAGACCTGGAGAAACTCAGTGCGTATCGTTTGCCATGTCACTGAAACACGTTACATACTTAATCCCTGCATCTTCAGATTCTGAAATTACATCCGCCAAATCTGGCTTTGCCATGAAGTTCAACACTGCTCTCTGGCTCTTAACCACGGGCCTGCAATTTGTGGTAGGATGGTGGTACCGGAAACAACCCGTTTTTTACCTTCCTCGAGGATGGTTCGGCCCGCTTGGTTGGTGGCTCGCCTTGCCATTTGCTCCCGCCGGTACGTTTCTTTGTTCATAAAGGTACATGATCTTTACTGACGCTTTTATCCTATGCAGGCTCAGTCAGTGTTGGTGTTTGGCAAATGGCATGCCGACGCGTCATTGTGGTTGGCGAAAGAGTTGTCAAAGAATTTTTCGGTAAATTTGTTTGTTTGTTCTTTGTTCATAGCAATGTTAACGACCAAACCCATAAGGTCCATCGTTCTCCACCGTGCCGTCAACAGACACAACAGAAAATAGTGCCGCTCCTACCCCAAATAACACGCCCAGGAAACCCAACGAGAAGAAAGAATCATGATTACTTCAACGCGATTGGACCTTTGACTCAATCATCTTTGTGGTATTCCACTTGCATCTACTTACTTACATCCTAAGTATCCACCATCCTCTGCACTATTATCGGAATTTTTCTTCGGGTTAGTGTGAGGACCGCCTTAGGCGGTTTTCAGCAGGCAATGTCTATACGGGGAAGATCACCGTTTAAATTATTATAGTGTGTACGCTTTTGTACTACTTTTAGATGGAGATGTTGTGTTACATAGTGCATTAATTCGCCGTTTTCCAAAAAATCTACGCGATTATGTATTGGCTGAAGGTCAACCGAAGGCTTTCCACCTTCACTGCAGCGAATTGATCAGGATGTCATTGCACCACTGACCATCGGTGTCGGTGACTGACCTCCGATGACTTCGATTTGCCTTCTGGTCTCATCACACAACCACTCATTATCTCTGTCGAGTGGAAACCAAGCTGGGACATCAAAGCACCTTCAAAATAAAATACGATAGCAACTCGAAGCATAGACGTCGGGTAAGATGTGTTATTCTTCGAATTCGACATCATTGGATTCTGGGCCCGACGATAATTTCTTGCAGCAATATCGAGAAAGCCACCATTAAATTGCTTTAGCATCAAGAAAAAATGTTAGCATACGTCGACTCCTTTCTACTGGATCGAACGGACACTGCCGAAGGCTAGACCTACGTCACAAAGGAAACGTTTGTATGGGTGCTTGGCCAATCTCTTGACAATGGTCCGATAACTCAGGTATCAACCATCGTGATGGGAATTAATGAAACGGGGAGGACCGCTCCATACTATGTGGCAGAGGGAGAACATATAAATAGTGGCCCTTGGTCGTCGTCAGTCCATTCGGCCTTTTCTCTTCTGCGAGACCTCTCCATTAAAACAGACTTTCAGCTCTTACTTCTTCTCAGGCAAGTTGTCGTCTCGATGACTTATGGTGCAAATGTCTTACGAACAACTCTGGTCTTATATTTCAGATAATATTTGTTGCTATGGGCGTAGTGCCTGACTCTGCAGCCACCCAGCTTGACAGTGTCGAGCCCCACTTCACCATTGGATTGAAAGAGATCAACGATGCGTATGAAGAGTGTGTTCGACTAGATAGTGGCCACTCAACCATATCCGCGCCTTCCTCTTACTCGAATCTCCTCTCAATCTCCCGGAACTACCGGATGCTGTATGGCAGGGTATATTCGAACTGGCTCTCCCTGCTGAGAACCCCAGCAATCAAATATACTCGGAACTTCCATCCAGAAACGAGGTCCCAATGTCCTTGACACAAATTTGCCATAGCTGGCGGAAAATCGCCATGGGTACTTCGCAACTTTGGACGACCATCAACGCCGAGCTGAAGAGGTCCACTGACAAACAGTTCAGAGTATATCCACGAGTCGAGCTCATCGAGAAGTGGCTTCAGCTATCTGCTTTACTCCTCTTTCTATCTCTATTATTGTTTATCACCGGCAACTACCAATCAAAGAAGACGATGTCTATACACCGCTCGTGACTTTACTACTCCGGAGATTGTTTCTCGAGTTCACACGATGGAAAAGTGCCCACTTATCTCTCCCCGATATCAGCTTCGATCGTCTGCAGGGATATCTTAAATCTGTTACAGCAGCGCCTGCACTTGAAACACTGGTTCTGACGACCAAATATGACATACTAGAACCATCGGGAAATTCAACGACTGACGAAACCCTTGGTGCTCTAGTGGCACGGCGCTATTTGCCCACACAGCTTTGGGCAAATTCCCCTCGCTTGCGGCGGTTTGTCATCGACCATACGATTCCTGATAATCGTACCGATGCAGTGAATCTAGCTAAGCTCCATCCAACGGTACCTGGCTGGTTGACGCCTACCAGTCTCATTCCTTTCCATCAACTAACCCTGCTGCAGCTTGACGGCCATGAAAGGGAAACTGTGACCATTCCAGAGCTTCTTCAAATCCTGCGGTTGTCGCCCAATCTGGTTACGTGTCGTGTTCTGCAAATCGAGATCAGCGAACTGCCGCCGGACGATAGCGAGGATCCCATATTTTATCTCCTATATCTTCGAGACTTGCGCTTGGACGTTTGTCTTGCTGATAACGACACTATTTATGTCTTGGGCAATAAATATACGTCACTTACAAGAATTCTTACTTACTTCAGGGCGCCGGCCCTTGCTCATTTGGCTTTATGCTTTGACGAAATTCTGGATCTAAACTGCCTCGATTCTTTCCTTCAAAATTCCTCATGTTCTCTAAGAGAGCTGGAGCTTTACTGTTCACCACTGAGGCCCGGAGAGTTCGTCACATGTCTTCGGCTCGTCCCAACCCTCAGGTCTTTCCGTTATGGTCATATTAACCCAGAGTATGAGCTGGATTCAGAGTGGACAAGATTCCAAGAACTCGCTATTTGGGATGACCAGAAGTCTCAATTCAAACTCTGTCCTCTACTAGAGGAGCTTACAGTGGATAGTTCTACTCTTGAGCCCATCGAAGGCTCTGAGGTCTCTGATACCGCGTTTGCAGATATGATCAAGAGGCGTCTGGGACATGGTGGATTGCCGGTCGTCGAACCTTGCTTCACAACCTTGACGCTAACTGGACACCATACACTTGAGGAAGACTTCCCGGAGTATGCAGCACTGGAACAACTGTGCTGTCCGCCTTTCAATCTCATTCTACGATCGGCCAAAAGATATGACTCGGACTCTTCTTACCTCAATTTTTGAATATATCCCGTAGAGTATTTTCTTGCGCTGGAATTTAAACCGACGTATCTACTAATTCTGACGTATGTTATGTAATGTATTTGATATATGAATCCTCATTTTAGTGCAGCATTTAGTGATCCGGACAGTGTAGCCATGTTCATGAATATTTAGATATGGCACTCAGCAAATTGTGATTAAACATCTGATTGGCTGTATTGTGACGTCGACCTTTCGGTCTCGCCACTCGTCCACGGTCCACCTAAGCATTTAAGTGACCATTTGTGGGCCAGGGGTGGGACAAAGCAAAGGCCCTGGCAGCTTTTCAATGCTGTTCCCATTCCTGGATGGACTGAGCGCTAGTATAAGTAGAGGTTGCTTTCTTACAGTCGAGACCAGCTCGTGGCCGGAAGACATGGAGGAAACTGTGAAGCCCATTCATATGCTATGTTTACAGAACTTGTTACTTGGCCTCAGCAGATCTGATGAAGATAACACGAACCACGAAGTATGGGCAAACACTAATTCTTGATACGTTCGTTCGGGCATCACAACTCGTCTCACTAGCATTGCATCATGATTTATATATGGGCGGAGTGCTTCTATATGATTTCGTCAAGAAATCAAATTACCCTTGGGATTTTTCGTTCTCTTCTATGTCTCAAAAGGCTCCGCTTGTATAACTCGAAAGAATTCGCAGAACCAATGAGGACATCAATGATGAACTGTTCAATGCACTCGCTGCTTGGAATACTCAAAAATCCCAGTTTATGTTATGTCCTCTACCGGAAGAAGTCACCACTTACTACTACAATTCTCTCAGTGGCTTTCAAAGCTCCGACTTATTTGCACAAATGGTCAAAGGGCCCCTTGGATATGGAATATCATTAAATGTCGAGCCTTACTTTAGAAGCTTGAGGCTAACTAGGGTCCTGAAGCGAAAACTTTGCACCAGTCCAAAAATTGGGGCACTAGAGAGACTATGCTGTGAGCCTTTCAATTTAGCTCTGCAGCTGCAAATCGGAAACACTCTATGCGCCTCGAAATCGCACTTACCAGGAAGATGGTGACGACGGCAACGACAGGGACAGCGGACTCGGAGACAGAAATGATAAAAAGACCGCGACGACAGCTACGAGAACGACGATAACTAAAGAGTAAGATATCGAAAAGTTGTCCAAACCATTACTACGATTACCCACAGCTGGCAGGATAATGGGCTATGTGTTTGCCATTGTACTACTTGCTTGTCTGAACAAATATGTACCATAAAAATATTCCTATCGCAACATAACCTTTTCCACACCCTAACAACAGGATGCTATAGCTCGGGAGCTCAGCGCTCAGGAGTCAATGTCACCAAGTATAGTTAGGCGCTTGAGTGTCTGGCTTCAAATATTTAACTTCCGATTTAAGACTGAGGAACAGCACGCATACAACTCCATACCACTTGTAGGGTCGCGACTCATTTGCACATACGGGGTCTTTGCAAGATGGCCCAAACGATACTTGCGCAAAGATAATTGAACTGTTCCCGTCAACAAACACGTATGTCCGATCATCGATAGTTGACTTAACAACCTGGCAAATGGCGGTAACATCCAGACGAAGAAACTCGCGAAATAAAAGAATGAATCAGAGTTGAGGACCTTGCAAAAGCCCAGCATAGATCAGAGTCAGTCCGAATATTTAAGTCGCTCTTTTGGAATGACACATTAGTTAGGGCATTGACTGCTTCACTCCCCTTCTTCCTTTCTTCTCAGGTCGCCTTCTTCTTTCAGTCATTCCTACACTTGAATATGTCTGAGACATACCGTGTATTATCCTTCAACAACGTTACTATGCTCCCAGTCGAGCTATGGAATGAAATATTCCTGTTCGCTCTTCCCAATGCAAACATGGGAAGCATTGACGCCTTGCCAACGCAAAATCATACCGCCGTTGCCGTGTCACAAACGTGAGACATTGGAGGCAAGTCGCACTTCCAAATAGTGCCCTGTGAAGGACAATATCTATCCAACTGCTTACTAAACGCGATCCTCAGAAAGGTTGGGAGTGCGCCGCTATGCTTCCTCGTTTTGAATTGGTTGATCTATGGCTTGAGAGGTCTAGAGAAAGACCTTCGACCATTATAGTAGATAGCGCATCGAGCGATCGGACAGATCCAGAGTTACTTTCACGACTATTGCGTGAGTTACACAGATGGAGAAGTGTCGATATCGAAATCGGAAATTTTGACAGCTGTGTTTTGACAACACTGAACCACACCTCTCTGGCACCTCGGCTGGAGACTTTCATATTACGAACCGATATAAGCCTGAAAGTTCCGGCGACCACATTGGCGGCCTCACTACCCTCAACCATTTGGAAAAATTCGCCCCTTTTGCGAGAATTCAATCTTTTCGCCGGCGTCGCAAACAATGCAGCTGGAGTGCCTTTCACTAAGTGGGCTCATCCAGCAGTCTCTGGCGTACCTTATATTCAGCTGACTCATCTCTCTCTTGGAGGAAATCCACGAAAACTGGAGGGATTGGCTATCTCAGACGTCATTTCTGTTCTGTCGCTGTCTGAAAACCTAGTTCTTGCATTTTCACTTCTCTGCAATTACACAGACCCCGATACACCACCACGACTCAGATGGGCACCAAGGTCTCCGACATCTAGTTGAGCTCGATATCCTTATTATCAGCGATTATACCGTGCAATGGGTGGCCGACTTCGCCGGGCTGTATGAGAGGAGGTGAATTGGGAATCTTCGCACGGCGGACGGTCGATAACTATACAGGGTTGAAGATTTCATTTAACATACCATCGCCATTCTAGCACTTTTCCATTATGCATTTGTAACTGATGTTTGAAATTGAACAATTTCGACCGTGCCTGGTAAAAGTGCAAATGCAAATGCAAAGTTGAAAATGTGAATTACAATTAAGATTCGATACGCATCTTGCAGAATGAGAGTCTGAGGTGTGGAATGAGCACATTATTCTTTCCTAAACTCGAATCAAGAACAATCAAGAACGGCAGAGCCGCAAACGACTTATCTTCGTGCTATTCTAAACGAAAAGTCGATCCTTCCAAGTCTAGTCTAAAAATAGATTTCACACATTCTTGCCGACCAAGATGCAAGAACGCTCATGACAGATTCTTTAATTACCTCGTACAGGCATACCGGCACGCATACCGCATTGGCAGTGCGTCTCATCGCGCGATGAACGCATTTTATCGACCAATGAACACTTTCACAAAATCCCGCAGCACTAAATTTCAAAAATGAAGAAGAATGGTAACTGTTTCCACGGCTAGTACTACACCATGGGACTCCTACCTGCATACATACTCACGGGGGACACTGTATCCGGCACTCTTATCCAACTTATAAATGGATTGCAATCACGCAACAATCAAGAAGGATGGGAGAATATGCTACATGTGACATATCCGGAATATCGCTCATTGATCCAGATACTTCCATGAATTATCTCCTCGCCAAGCCTTTAACCCAAACTTTTCGCCTAATCCTACGGTATCCTAACATTCTGATACTTCGCAAAAATACACATAGTGATGTGAGCCTATACTCTTCCGCAGTAACTTGCCGTACAAATATCAGGCACGAGGTGTGATCCCTACTCCCGTAAAAGGCAATTCAAGCCATCGAAAGCTAACGCCCGCATGAGGCCATGGGGAAACTTTCGTTCTAAGTTAGCACAGAATCCACGTTTTTTCTCTCACAGTAACGTCAAAACTACTAGTGGAGGAGAATAAGCAGGGCGCGGTATCGAGAATTATCCCAGGGTAAGTACGTATTTAATTTGGACAAAAGTCAGTCCGAAGTTGGTTCCAAGAGAATTAGATAAACCTTGAACGATACAGCCATCTAATCACCTACAATTTTGTTACAGATATTCGATAAATCCCACCAGAAATAACCACGCCTTGTCATGTGGGTCACCTTTAATCTCAGCGGCAAATGCCTATATGAGTCTGAGTAAGTAACGAAACAACATGATTAGTTAGGCCCCATTCGGGATCCCGGTTACGACTCGGTTTGATCTCGGTTTCCCTGCCAAAATCGAAAAATTAACCAAACCTAACCAAACGGCCAATTTTGGCCGAAAACCTAACCGAACGTGCGTTTGGCAACCCTCGGTTTGGGTTAGTCTGGTTGTCATAAATTGTCACATTCATTATCCCGCCCCTCCCACTCTGCTAAACATTGACAACTGTCAACACACTACCTTTAAATAATCTATAAATCTATATACCATATCTATTATGCCAAAAGCTGCAAATGGCCCTCTGTGCCTTGAGCTTCCTGGAATTCAAGCTGTGGCTCAATGCTCGTTGAAAGCCTCAAAAGCAGAAGCAAGATGGGAAGTAATAGTAGCTGAAATGACCCCAGAAATTGCTCCAAGTAGGCATAGGGCCGCTTTTTTATGTTTTTGTTCATGGATTTTACGAGATGAAGGACTTTTATGAGTGTTATCCTGACGTTGTATGCTTACCATTGTCAGATGAGGGCTTAGAACCAATATAAAAGCAGTGAAAATGAAGATTGAGTGTTATCTGATTAGCCTAGAGGGCCATTTTACGCGTGTTACTCCGTGTGACCAGAATGTGACCAACCGATCAAAACTTGTCATGTCGGTTTGTGACAATCTTAACCCTAACCAAACCAACAAAAACCGACAAAAACCGGGATCCCGAATGGGGCCTTAGTCGTCAAGGATTACAAATATATCTACTCTTTACCGTTTGTTGTTGACGTTTTGTCATTCAAGCATCAAATGAACGCAGACGTGGAAGGTTGGAAAGCAACCAGCCTCGGACTTGGTATGAACGCATGGAGCTTCTAGGAGCTTGAAGCCACATAGCGCTGAAGCTTGAGTCTCTTAGCTCTTGACTCTTGAACCTTGACTGACGCTGATGGGGCGTCAGAACGGCCGGCGGTTAACAACGCGCTCATACGGCATGCGGCATGATCGCTTCGCTTAAAAATAACCGGAAATGCGAAGTTCGAACGTCGAACGTTGAATGTTCACCGAGGATCGAGCCTTGAAAGTGTTCTAGTTTCTAGAATTATAGCTAAGACGACATCAGAAGAGAAAAGCCTGCAAGAGTTACATACGGGTGTCAGTCGCTCCGTTGAACAAAGCTTGGCACACATTCTCCCTCCGGCAAGGAGCCTGGAGAACTCGTTGATGCGAACCAGCCTGCATGTCAACGAGAGATGGAGATAGAGACCAAGACAAAGACGATAGAGTAGACAAAGAGAGGAGAAAAGAAAAGGAAATTGAATATTCGTATCGGAAACAAGGTATTACTTAGTCCAAAACTGCAGAAAAATTCTTCCACTCGAAAAAGTTATTCTGTATGCCTGTGGTACGGTACGATAAAGGAGGCTGAGGCTGGGGCTATAGGGGTCGTGACAAGAGGGGTAAAGGGTGCCGAGACACGAAGAGGGGGCAAGAGAAGAAAAAATAATAAAATACCAATACGAAAAAGGGCGGAGGGGGAGGAAGGGAAAAAGGGAGGATGTCGAAGTATGCGTTTATTGATGGATGGTGTTGGTGCTGATGTGGGTGTATGTATGAAGTATGTTGCTAGTGACACACAATGTAGTGGATGATATCGGATAATGCGAGATAGAGAGAGAGAAATTGGAGAAGGGTATGGGGGTATGGGGTGGTCGTAAAAGGAAGAGAGAACAGACTCGGGGTGATTAAGGGGTAATAGAAATGAAGAAGAAAAGAAAAGTGAGGAGAGTAAAAAGGAGGATAAGGCGCAAAAGAAAGAAAGAAGCCAGGGTCACGTTACATGGTGAATGCGGAGTGTACGAGGCCGAGGCAATGCGGTGAAGGAAGAACGAAGAGGTGAGAAGAAAAGATGAGGTGAATAGTCCAAAGTCGCAAAAATAAATGTTTTAATCACGAAAAGGAGAAGGATTGTCCCGGTGGCAAATGAAACGAATAAATATATCACCACCTCGTTCGCCGAGGGTGGCATGGTCTATAAGCAAACAGTTGGAACTACGAGACAGAAAGGGAGAGAATAGAAGAAAAGGAAAGTGACCTTCGAAAAGAAAGGAACAAAGTTAGGTGGTAAAAAGTTCAAGCTGGGGCATGAATCCATGTGATCACAAGTCAAGTGTTCCAGTTTTTCTTTTCCAGTTCTGTCGTCCGTCTTTTGCCTTCCCTTCTTTGTAGAGGTCTTTGCGGCTCCATGTTCCTCGGCCCTTCTTCCCGCCGCTGTCCACTGTCAAGCCACACCCAACCGCAAGCGTCCCAATCCGATCAAAAGCTTCTTTAACGACCTCTGGCCAATCATCATCATCATCATCATCCCCCTCCGCATCCCCGGTGCACAAGGCCTCAGCCTAATCAGACACAACCGCACGCACACTAGCACAACACGAGCATCCATTCTCCCCGCAGCGCCGCCACCCACCGCATACCCGCCGTTCACTCATCCCGTCCTCATTTCGCATACCCGACCTGCATCTCCACCCCATTCTCATCGTCCCCGCCTCTCCGCCGCTGCCCGGTGCTCGTCTTGCGCCCCGTGTTCCTCGTGGCATAGACAGGCGTCCCAGCGGTGTTTGGCGTGCTCGGATAGTCACGGTACGGAGAGGGCGCGGGATCGTCGTCCCGGAAGGGCGACTGTTCATTCGGCGTCGTGGCGCTATAAGGCGGGTGGTGCTGTTGGTATGGGTTGTTGCTGATGCTGTTGCTGATGTTGTGGTTGAGGTGTTTCTCGTCCTCCAGCCTGTCCTGGGCGTCGAGGGCAGCGGTGGCAGCACTCGCATCACCGATACCTGCACGAGTTCCCCAACCGGTCTAACGAGGCGCACGTTGGTTAATTGATGAATGAATGGAAGAGCTATTTTAGTCAAGGGCCACGTACCTCGTGTAATGTGCAAAGGGCGTAAATTTTCATGATTGCGAAGTAGTATCCGAAAAGAATGAATGCAGGAACATAGATGATGTGCGATGGCTCATGCCAGAGATGGGGCATGAGCTTGAGTGTACGTGTAGCTGATAGCCAGACAAAGTACGATAGGAGGATGTTCCTGGAAAGAGAAAAAAGTGAGAATGCTTTGTTTTTGAGACATACATGATATACTTACCACCATGGTAGATGATATCCGCCTTGGTCGACTGGAATGGTGCTCTTGTATATCAGGTACGATACCAGACATGGCCCCACTAGGAGCGTGAGAGGATTAAAGAGTTTGTCCACCTGAGATGTGTCAGCCCTCGAAACGAACTGAACAAAGCAAAGCGAATTACCATAGTATAAGCAACATAAGGATGCGACGTCCAGATATATCTCTCCATGAAGAGACTGCGAAGATCTGAACGCCAGGTATTTCTGGTCCAACGGAGGACCTGTTTGAGGAATCGCCAATTGGGTTTCATAGTCGAGAGAAGTTCCACTTCTTTACAGCATTGCACATATGTGCTCCATCCGTGACTCACCATCCAACGTGTCAAAAACTTGTCGTCGCCTGAGTTGAGCTGATATTTTCCTAACCAATAGTCGTGTGTAAAACCGTGCAAAAAGTCTGGGTCCTTGAGGATGACGGTCCTATAAGCGGCCGTACGTCCAGAAAGACAGGGTATACCGCCGTCAATGTGGGGTTGAAGACGCAATTTCGATGTTTCGGATAGTCAAGCGGAATGCGGCGAGCACTTCCCAAACTGTCATCTTGCTACCAACCGACTGTACGCGCTGACTGGTGCCCACGCCTCCGACCTTCTGATCCTCAAAGCATGCCAGCATGTAGGGCAACATGGTGGGGGCCAAATGGCGTCATCGTCGGCAAAAACGATGATGTCGGTCGTGGTGTTCTTGATACCGTGGCTCATCTGCAATCGCTTGTTGGCAAAGGGGACAGTAAGGACTCGTATCCGCTCTGGGTCGACTTGGTTGGCGAGATCTTGTAGAGGACCTAGCATTTTTTCCTCTGTAATGATGAGAATTTCTTTAGGCTTGCCAACAAGCCAGCTATTGGCGGCTTCCTTGAACTCCTCGCCAGCGTCGATTGTGGGGACGATGATGGTTACATCTTCAGAGGCGATATACGTGGGATTTTCGGGTAGTGGGACAGGGCGATATGCAGCAGCTGCTGCCAGACGAATTAGATACCATAGGTACCGGTAGAACCTGGAAATTTGTGTCAGCCAACCCCACCACGCCGGGTGCACGATGCACGCTGGCCGCTGTGAACTCACCCGATGACACCAAAAGGAACAACTTTGGGTGAAAGGCATTAAAAAGAGCAGGTGAGGTTGGGAAAAGGGGGTGACATACATATTGGAAAGTCATCAGAGGTCAGGTACAACATTTGGGGATTTAAAGGAGTGAATTACGACGCCAAAGACGAAGAAGAATCTATGAGGCCCGTCGTGGCGGGGAACACAGAAAAAGGGCCCAGTTATTAAAAAAGGTTTGGAGGAGGAAGGGAGGGAAGGAGAATAACAAGGACAGCGTAGTCACGGAATGAGGGCCAAATTACCACCACCAAGGCGGACTTTGAATTATTCCCGTTGCCGTCATCCACTCTCTAGTTCCCCCCTGTAAATCTACACACGCCAGAGAAGCAGTTCTCATCTATAAGACCAGTCATATAAGGACTAGTTCTTTTCTACGCCGACTAAATCTCAAATACAACTGGATAACTCAACAAAGTCAAGCCTTGCAATTATGGTACTAGTGCCAAGCCCTCGTCAAACAATTTTGAGCCAGTGATCGGCTTCCCAGCAGATGTTTTTTTTTAAAAAGTTCTTTGGTCGTCCAGGACAACCCCTCTTCACATTCATTCTGAATTGGGAAATTGCCTCTCATTCCAACTGCTGCGTATGAAATTTGAGCTTGCTTGGACGAATGGACGCTTTACTCCGCCTACATGTGGGGATCCCTGGGGATCCACCCTCTGATCTCATCATACTTGGCGTCATTCTCTAAATAACGGGCTTGGAACAATCCCTTGATATTGCCGGTCAAAACCAAGTAACAGTCGCACTACGCAGAATATCTGCTGTTCTCAATCTCACCTTCTGCGCCTACGATGAACGCTGAAAACGGCGGCGGCCGAAGCGTCAGAAAAATTATCCCACCCGGAAAATACAAGAGGCTCAAAAAAGAGGGTCTATTCTTTCGGGTAGAACATATCCTATATTCCAATGCCACACTTGGGCCTCTGGTCTTCTTGTCCTCGTCTCGTTTTCCACTATTCCTCTTCAAGCGATCGAGGCGAACCATCGACAACTTTTCTCAAGAACAAAGTCTTATGTCTTGACTGACATATAGCGCCCCTGTCACACATAGGGCTGCATACGTACTCCGGAATGCCACACGGTGAACGTTCACCACGCATCTCAGAAATGATAATCAGCAACTCTTTGGCTGACAGGCGTAAGTTAAGTTCGACCGTGCATTTCACTGCTCTGGCGGCAGCACCAGTGCGACCATTGACATCACTTAAAATACATACATCATCTGGAACAAAAGCTGGCGGCAGCCACGATCATCAGGACATGCCGGGCGCACCACCACCCCGTTTCATTGATCACTCCCACCAGCATCAAATCATCTTCTTTCTAATCTAATTTTCCCTCCCTTTGTTCATGATCATTTCTCACATCTGTTCATGATCACGAGAGCCCCCTCCACAAGGATAGAACCCGAGTATACGAAGGACCCCTCAAGGCTCAAGCGGCCGACCTCATTGTGCGGGAGAACCCCTCTCTGGCTCACACTGGCAGTCGCCGATGTCATTCCCACCCGCGCTTCATAATTGCGGCTCTGCTTCCGCGAATAGATCTTCACTATGTTATCATGTTCTCAGTTCGTCCTCAGGCCTCCCCAGACCTTGAGGGTCCGGACTCAGGCAGCACAGGACTCAGGATCATTCGCGACTCATCGGACACTCTCCGAACTTTGCCATGTCCATGATGTCAAAAACATGTGTCACCGGTTCACCTGTGGCGTAACCCGAGTAGTTGGTTGTCCATAGTTATTTTTGAAGATACAAAACTCGTAACCATCCCTAATTACAGTCATGTAATTTAATGAAAACAAATCTGATCAGCTTCTTGTTCCCTTCCTTTCTTTATCTTTATGTACACACCTCTGAAGTCAGATACTTATCTGCATGACGTACGTTTATCAGTGAAGTAAACTCCCTAATCTAATGGATCCTTCGAATACTATACAGCCACCTGGATAACAGCCGTCTACGAAAAGAACTCAGCGCAATTGCAAGCTCTTCCTCAGCCCGTTACATAGTATTATTCTCCGCATATTTTGGAAGCGACAGGTATGTAATGAACGGTAAGAATCAGAATGGCCTACCCTACCTCCGCCTCGACCGAGGCCTCGCGGATTTGTGCACTTCACAAGATATGATGAAATTACGAAAGTTATCGATAGATTAATTACCCTGAAGGATCCTTAACCTTGGATCACATTCGACTTGTAGGTACTTACTACTACAGACCCAGAAGCGTAGACCATGGCCTCGAGGCTTGTATGCTAGCGCTTTCGCTCGCTTTCGGAATGACGCGCCTCAGATCTAACCGGTTAACCCATTCAGTAACTCAGTAAGCCCGTATATGGGTATCCGGACATATCTCTTGTCACTGGGCAGCGATCAAATCGACGCCGACGGCACCCTATACAAATTCCAGGGGAACACGGCCTCGAGAGGCCGTTGGCGTCTAAGTATATATCAATTGAAGTAAGTGAGTTCATTCCGAGAGCAAAAGCCAGGCACACAATGTGCTTATAACCGTAACAGCAGAGTCGATTTCATTCTGAATTCCACCTTTCCCTTGGCCGGGCATCTTGCCCTGCCTTGACAGGAATAAACGGGATCCTGGCACACCAATGTCGGTCGCAGTGTGTACTGCATACGCTCAAATATAGCTCAAGTTTTTTCAAACAACGTCTGCACAAAGACGTAAGCCCGTGATCATGATCATGAATATGAACATGGATAATTGGGTTCCGTTACACTACCAGGCACCCTTAGTACCTGCGGGTAAAGCGGAATGAACGACGGAGCGACAAGGGGCTAATGACAGTGATATAAATACTCAGTTATTTTAAAAAGCCACAACAGTCCCAGACGGCGAACGAGAGCCCGCATACGTGCGCCAATTTTAACTTCAAGCTGCATAGCTATGTTAGACTTTCAGCTCACAATCAACAGATATAAAATCCCATGTGACCTGGTCGAGCGGAACGGAATTCTGAGGCTGCATTGGCAGAGACTCGAGCAAGCAAGCCGACGCAAAGTTCGAGCCGCCACCGCACATGAACGCAAGAGCCTCCAGTTCTTTTCATATTCGAATAACATATACTTACTAGTCAGCCGGATAGCTAGCCGTACCCGCGACAATACGCCGACAGCTCGCTCTCGAGCCGGCGTTCATCGCCTATATCACTTGATCCTTGTAGGTCCAAATAGAACACCAATTAGAATATCCAACGTAAGACTTTTAAATCTTCGTATGTAGCGCCTCAAAGATCAGCCATTAAAAATAGAAATGCTGCGGCACCATAGTATCAGTCTATCAGAAGATTTACCGCTCCAACATTCATAAATATATGCCCATTGCTGCGGACAGCGGTACCGAGGATATTCCAAGAGATGGTCCCAAATTACTTACCTCCAGTACTTCAGTAAAAGATCCTGTGGCTAAAAACATACGCACATTTATGTTTAGATAGCTATAGATGGCGCAATACAGGTGACTATGGTGCTACACATAGGGTTGTTCCAAAATTGAGCCTCCCTTTGTCCTCCTTTCTAACTATTTTTTGAGAGTCAGCTATTTATAACACGCACATTTTTGTCTCCATTCGGGCCTTTCAAATTGGGGGTTGTTCAGAATAAATGCTCTCAACTGTCGGTTGGATAGAGATATTGAAAAAAAAAAAAAGCATATTAGATAGACCATTACGATCCTGGCGTAAGAATCTAGAATAGATACACTCAGTTGTTTGCTAGGCAAACGACTGAGAATGCATTTATATTTACCTAGAATAGATGCGCTAGGTAGTAATTTAGTACAACGATTGAAATATAGTAAGTAAGAATAGTGCTCACCCGAAGCAAACGACTGAGGAGAGCTCGTATCGAAGTCTCGTATATAATGTATGCGATAACCGAGTCTCGTATCTACGAAGTAAATAGAAACTAATATGAGTACATTGCGTGCCGCAAAGAAAGATGACGAAGAACTCGTAAGCCCCGAATCTACGAAATAAAATGTATTGTATACTACAAAGGAGTGGCGCAGTAATGCACTGTTAATGAACCAAAATATGAGATTGAATATGCGTACGAAATACCAAGGAACCGGAGCGCTACACAGTGATTGTGGCGAGGCGCTATCACGTTTGTTATCTTATTTCCAACAACTGGGTCATTGTCTGAGTTCTGCAGGCGAAATTGGTTTGAAAACGTAGGGATATTAGATAACAAAATGTGTGTATAGCTCTTACTAGAGTGAATTGCCACCCGCTGGCGGCTCACGCCAAAAACAATATTACAAGGTGCGGCATGTATGCGAAGATGTTAAATAAAATGTTGCGATGACAGGGATGTATAGAATTTTGACCCTCCCTAAAACCCTTGCTTACAAGGAACTAAGGTGAGGTTAGGCACACACGGATTTTGCGGACGCGAATTTCGTTGAGCACTAGAATTGAAGTAAAGTTTCTATTAGATTCCTTTGTGCTATTTTTAGATCAGGGTGTAACTTATGAGAGCGTGATAAGCATGGCCAGAGGAGTTTCATATTCTCAGTTTTGTGAGCCTTCCATCGTGACTTGCCACGGATACCAGAAAGAAAGGAACATCGTCAAATCAAGGGCGACGTTAAGTTAACGGCTGACCGCGGCCTTTATTTTTGTAGAGGTTCCGTTCCTCTCCTCGGCCCTCACCCCTTGCAAGAATCGTCGTGAAAGAACGCTAGAAGTATAGCTCTTAGTGCAGACTTCAGCGATCTGACAAACGCAATCTCTTCGGATTGTAATCTTATATTACCAACCATCAGCCTATGAAGAAGAAACGCGCACGGCTCGTTGACCCCATTTCCATCACAACACATGATTTCGAGCACGCCATAGCTTACGTCTAAGCTTGAGAAGGCATGCAGAGGTTGAGGATATCATGGCTTGTTGTACCACACTGGCAATTTTATAAATTAGGTGCATCATCATCGATAGAAAGCAACCGAGTTGGGGGTTGGTTTTGTATTTTTACAGCTCTTCGCGAGCCTTACCGGTGGACTCCAGATCGACGAGCTCGACCGTGAATACGAGGGCAGAGTTGGCGGGGATAATACTTCCAAAGCCACGGGGTCCTGTTTCAGGAGAGAGAATAAACTTAGTATTTGGGGAACGCGTTTTGGAGAAGTGAGATAGACGAACCGTATGCAAGCTCAGCAGGGATGGTTAACGTGCGCTTTTCATTGACGCACATTCCCTGGAGACCCTGATCCCATCCTTTGATGACCTGGCCGATACCGACTACATATAACAAATTAGATAAGCTTGCAACTTTAAGAAGTTCGAAAACATTACGCGTCAAAGGCAGGGGCTGTCCGCGGTCAAGACTGGAATCGAATTTGTTTCCATTTGAGAACAGTGTTCCAGTCTGATTGGATATAGCATGTTTAATAAAGCTCTTATTGATATCCAATGACTGCTTCGATGAACTCACGTAGTGGACCTTGATACGATCGCCAGTCTCCGCTTTCGTCACACAGTTCTCTGGCAAGTATGTCGTGTCAATCTGCAGCTCTGTAGGAGGGGTCTTGGCCTCGTCGGCAAGAGCAACCGTGGCAAGAAGAGCAGCAGAGATCCAGGCGAATAGCTTCATGGTTGTGGGGTAAAGTGAAAGAGGGTAAGAGTTTCCTGGATTGAACAGCGCATCGGTGTGGTTACCCGTTTAGGATGCCGACGTGTCGATTACGAGTCTAGACAATACGTGACCTGCATCACCAGACTCCGACGGAATCTAAAACTGGGCTTTCGGCTGTGTATCGGCTCATTAGAAATCAACAACAACAACTATACAGCTTACGCCATCGGCTTAACCTTATTTTCAAGCAGGACACAAACATCCACCGTAACGTCCCCTAGTCCGTCGCCGTCGTCATCAATGGTGAGCAACATCATTATTTGCGAGCGAACAAATCTCTGACGGATCTATGCTCGAATATATAGCCTTCCCAAAAGACTTTCCGCACAAAAGAATCCTCGCCAAGGCTGGAAGGCAAAACAGGTGTGTATCTGTTGTGCGCTGAAATTGAGAAATCAGTGCTGACTGAGTTTCCCATAGGCCTATTCCCCAGTGGTTCCGCCTGAAGACGGACACAAAGATCCAAGTGCGTAATCATGAATCTCAATATAAACCACTGGACTGACGACTGGATGTGCGATAATAGTACAACGCTAAGCGTCGTCACTGGAGGAGGACCAAGCTCAACATCTAGAGAATCCGTCTTTCAGATGTTGGCTTTGTATTCGACTTAGAGAGGGGAGGGTGGATTCGAGGGGGAGAGAGAGAGAAGGGATCATCAACGCGAGCACGAGCAATCAACCACAACACCATGTCTTCCTCGCATATTTTATGACACATGCATTCTACCATGTCCCAAAACTCGCTCCTGTGTCTTCCGTTAGTAAGGAATCCGTTATCTGAATTGTTCTTTTGATTCACTTGAGATGGTCACGTCGATGTGAATGTATGCCTTCTTCGAGATTGATCTAATCCATTCTCTGAAGACCTTCGTTTATTCCCCGTCCAGCAACACTCCAAAAATTGGTTAACAGGTAGTCAGGTTCACACAACAACAACTATCAAATTCCACCCCATCTCACTACAAAAGGTCATTCTCGAAATTCAAAGTTGTACAACTACAAGATTGTAATCTTCAACGTCCTCGGACGATTCAGATTCGGCGTAAGGGTCAGACACGTTTGCAAAATCATAGGACTCAGCCATTCGTGCCAGCATATCGCATCCTTCTAGGTTGGTTACTGTAAGCTTCAGTCCACTCCTTTGAATGTCTACAAAACGCAAAAAAACGCTTTCTTCCATATTTTCCACGAGCTTCATTTTGACCACGACTGTCGTCAAGGGCCTCTTCAGCTCGTTGACAGTGTTTAGAGGGAGGGGATTTGCACTTTCCTCCAGACTCAAAGCGCTGACGTCGATGGCATCAGCAATAGCAGAACCTGAGCTTTGGCTCGGTGGAAAAATGTTTGCAAAGAGGGACCATGACGGTATCGGCAACCAATCGATGTTTATTGTCAAGGATTGGAGGTTTGGAAGGACTATTGCCTCAAGATCGTATGCAAGTTCTCGAAAGAATTCGTCAATGAAATCGATCAGTTCTTCTTCCTGTTCTGAGTCCGAGTCATCGTTCTGGCCCGCGCTGTCGAGCTCCAATCTAGTAATCTCCGGAAGGCTGTTCCATTGGTCCCTCCATCCAGGCATCGAATCATAATCGTGCTGTACACGATATCGAAAGAAGAAGAGTGCCAATACTGGAGCAGAAAGACGGAGAAAGGTGACAAGAACATCGTGTGCCCCCTGTCTGTGTTCCAGATCTTCAATACAAAAAGTATAGGTTAAGTGTCGTAGAGATGGAAGGGTTATATATCGAAGAAAATTCCTCTCTGCTGGACAAGCTTCGGCTGTTAACGCCTTTATAGAAACGTTGGCGATCGGCGTGGACGGTAGTGGATATTCATCCCCATCCTCTATGATACCCATCGTTCTAAGATTCTCGATTCTGATTCCGTGGGTAATGAGATGTACCAGAGCATCGACCTTGATTGAAGCCATATCGGCAACGGTCAGGTTATCCCACCGCACGAAAGTATCAGCTGGGAAATAGTTCTTTACATGCAGACCTATCGGACGAAATGGCTCAGTCATGGAAATTGTCTGGGAATTCCCGTCGTTATCTTTCGGTGGGACGATTCGAAGCTGCTCTACGTGAGGAACCATTTCAAGGGAGGAGAGCAGGCCATGAAATAGTTGAGACGGGATAGAAAGATCCACATATCTCCAGCGAGCCGCATGAGACCTGAGAAGAGAAAAAATAGGTCCCAAGGTTGAAGGAACCGGTTCCGAATTGCGGTTTCTGAATATCATATATAGGGGTAAACCACCTGAGCGACGTAGCCATTCCTTTATCACATTAAAATGGCGAACGTGTCTGGAAAAGTCGATGAAGACTTCCGTCCAGAGCTGGGGTGTTGTAATGGTAATATCCCGCCAGCGTTTGCAGACGCTCCCAAGAAGAAGGGCAGGTTGTATCATCACAGTTCTCCGGTAGGAGATGTGTGGTATCACGGTGTAATAAAGTGGCTGGCCTATTTTCGTATAGAAAATGAATATCATAGACACAATTTCCACAGGCAGGCGGCCGATCAAGCGATCGTGGCGGGAATTGACCTTTGTTTGATCTCCAGTCGAATTTTAATGAGATGGATGAGCATATTCTGCACTTTTCTATCGCCCCGTCAATCTTGACGAGGCGTGGGCACGTGTCGCAAGTCCCCTGAAGGTGGCAGTCTGCTCCAGCGTAGTCATGCATGTATTGACAATTCGTACACCGGCATTTGTCACAAGGCGCAGGTTGCAATATCCTAGGACGGTTAAGTTGCTGGAGGTCTGACATACTGGAGTTAATCGACTGTCAACTCGTATGTCAATGATGGGATTTTATAAAATAAAACCAAAATTGTACCGCAATTAACGGCAGCTTCTTCAATCTTAAGCGCTCAAGCCTAGAGATTTTTTAAAATGCCTTTTTCTTTTTTGTGTGCAGGTGCGATAGGATGATGATAGTTAAAAGGAAGTGTGCCAACTAGACCATGGAAGCCTGAGTGGCCTTTTTAAGTGGCCACGGCTCCAGCCCTTTGGATATGCAAAACAATGGTAAAACTCACACGAGTGAATCTACTCGGATCCCGGATACATTATTGTCATTTCCAAGCGCATATATTCTTTTAGAAGTGCTAGAACGATGGGTTTAGCCATCGATACATCCACGACATTCGTCCTATCGAATGAAACGTTGAAATAGAAGGAAAACCATCTGTCGCCAGTATTGGTTCAGCACAAGTTGCGAGTTCGCAATGTATTTAGATCCGCCTAATCATCAACAATTTATTCTTGATTTAAGCACGATATGAAATTCTCCTGCTGCCGCCTTCAGACTTTCGACCTTAATCAATCTGAGTCCGATTGGACCCTTCGCCATTCTCTACCCGGTCAGTTTCGCCGTCCACAGAACCGTTGGAGTCATCGTCATCTTCAAAGTCTTTGGATGATTCAGATGAGTTGGTGTAGGGATCAAACACATCCTCGTAATCATAGTGCCCGTACATGAATTCCATTAAATCGAATCATTCTGAATTCACCACTGCAAGGCCCACTCCACTCCTATGAATGTTTACAAATTGCAAAAAAACACTCCCTTCCATATACTCTGGAGAGTCTCTGACCCTCATTTTGACTAGGACAATCGCCAAGGGTCTCTTCGGCTCATTAACAGAGTTAAGAGGAACGGGATTTGCATTTTGATCCAGAGTCAAAGTGTTGAGATGGATGGCATCTACAAGAACGGGTCCTAAGCTTTGGCTCGGCGAAAAGATGTTGGTAAAGAGCGATCATGAATCTGGCATCAAGAGGTTTGTATTTATTATTAAGGATCTCAGATTTGGAAGAACAGTTGTCTCGAGATCGAATGTAAGTCCTCGAAGGAATGCGTCAATAAAATCAATCATTTGCCGGTCTTGCTCCAGGTCCTCGTTCTCAGCCTCCTGGCCTGTAGTATTGGTGCGCTCCAAGTCAGTCATCTCCAGAAGACTGATCCATTGGCTCGTCCATTCAGGCACGAAAGCGTGATCGCGCTGTGCACGATATTGAAGCATGAATGACGCCGGAGGTGAAGCAGAAAGACAGAGAGGTGACAAGAACGTCGTGTGCCCCTGTCTCAGTCCCAACTTTTCTATACAGAAACTATAAGTTAAGGTGTGCAGAGATGGAAAATTTATATATCGAAGAAAATTGATCTCTGCTGGATAGGGTTTCGGTTGATAACGCCTTTATAGCACCGTTGGCGATCGGCGTAGAAGGTCATTTTCCCACAGACGTTGTAAGACCATCTTGGTAGTGGATAGTCATTCCCAACATCTCTGATAAAAACCGCCGTAAGATTCTTGGTTCTAACTCCGTGGGTCGCGAGATGTACCAAAGCGTCGAGCGTGATTGAAGCCACATCGACAGCGATTAGGTTATCCCACCGCACGAAAGTATCAACTGGAAAACAGTTCGTTACCAGCGGATCTCTCGGACGAAATGGCTGGGTCATGTAAATTGGCTGTGAACGCCATTCATCCTTATCTTTCGGTGTGATGATTTGAAGCTGCTGTACCTGAGGAGCTACTCTGAGGGAGCAGAGCAAGGTATGAATTTGTTGCGACGGGATAGAAAGATCCATATATCTCCCGAGCCCTGGGACCTATTTTTTCTCTTCTCAGGTCTCATGCGGGTGTTGTAATAGTAATCCCCGCTAGCATTTGTAGACGCTTCCAAGAAGGAGGGGAGGTCGTATCATCACCGCCTCCTTGGAAATATGTGAATTGTAGCGAATTAAACCCGTGATCGCATAAAAATGAATATCATGGACACGATTTCCACAGGCAAAAGGTCGAGTGGACTGGCTTCCTAAAGGGTTGGGATGCCTGCCTTCTGGAGAATCAGTTGGGTGTTGAGGGTGCTATGCTATTACGGAAGAATCCGACTCATCTTGTGTGTTTTGCTCCTCTGGATACGAAAAATATCGGCCAGATATTCCCAAGACGCTGTTGACATGGAAAGAGATTGACTTCTTAAAGTTGGAGAGTTGGGAGGATCACTTCATCCGATTCGTGGATGGAGAGTGCTTCAAAAACGACTCTGTCAGGTTGATCGCATCCTCTGAATCATCGATATGTAGCTCCAGGCGAGTAACGGCTGGGAGTCTCTGGGCCCAGGGCTCGTGGTAAAAATCCATATGATATTGGAGGCTAAAAATTCTCAACGGTGCTGCAGAGCGATCCAAAAGGCGACAAGAATAGCAGTGGCCTCCTCAAGTGGTGCGAGAGAGTATATAGAATGTCGTCATGTAACGCAGGAAATTCATCGAATCCAAACAAGATTTGGTGTCTAAGCGTCGCAGAGATTCGCTAGAGATGGGCGTGATGGGTAGCGATTAGTTGCCTGTATCCTCTATAACAAGGTCCACATTGCAATTAGTGAGCTTGGTGCTGTAGCAAATAACACAAACCAGCTCGTCAACGCCGATGAAGTATACGCTGAGATGTGTTAAGCTGTCCCATTGAGAGAACATCTTCGCCGAAGAATAGTTTCTGGCAAAGAAGTCTCTGGGGCGAAGTTGATTGCGTAAAGAAACTTCCTCCATCGGGATTGGATAGCGAGCCATGAGATCGATTTCGAGGGTGTCCGCTTCAGGGATATTTTCGAGTCCTTCGAATGGAGCATGGAGTGCGTACAATGGCACATCAAAGATCAGGTCTCTCCACCGTGCAGAATGTGACCTGAGGACTTTTAAAAGAGGTTTTAGACATGCCAGCTTATCCTTCTTGCCCAATGTCGTGCTGAGGCTTTTGAAAGTAATAGATAGAGAGGCAAAGCACCGGATAGATGTAACCACTCCTTCACTCACTAGATCAAGTCGGGCAGAATCCTTCCATAGGTCAATGACGCCATCGTCCAAAGGCTGGGTATTCCCAAGGTAATAAACACAAAGCAATTTGTCTGCCCACATTTGTCACAGTGAGGTGAGTGTACCTCATATCTACGTCCTCTTTGTACATGAACACCGGCATGACGATTCATCTCTATACTATATAGTAGACTCTGATAAGCATGAGGCGTAAACATAGAATGAGTAACCTACTGTATGAATTTCCAGTTACTCTCTAGACACCTCTAATCGCTGATCTTGAGCTATTAGGTTCAAATGAATGGTAAGACGTCACGAACGACGATGGAACGACGAGACAAACCGTGCCAGGCGCTCCGACTCCCCGAGGCGTCAGTGCTGCCTCAGTGACACATCGTGACTTCCTGACGCGACTTGGACGCGTCATGTCGCGCGACAGACATAAATGGAGCGAAAACTGAATACTGCTTTCTAATATCTCAAGTATCTGTGGCCTAAAGTTAGATTAAATGAATATATTTTAATTCCGAAGACAGTGCACATATACATTATAATGACGCTATAAACTCGGATGTAATCAACCATACACGATCATGAGCGCTGAGCACGATCAGCCCTCAAGACTTCATGCCCTGTGAAGCATGTCAAAACCCAAAAAATCCATCAGCTCGAGATATACCCCGGACTTCTCAGCTTTCAGAAGATGAGGGACATAAGCGTCCATCATTTCTGCCACATTATCGTCAAAGCATTCCTTCAGATGGATAATGACTGATTCCAGCGGTCTCGTATGCCTTTGAGCAATACTAGGTAGAGCTGGTAGAGAAGCATCTGTGAGTGGAGTGTGTATACCGCCTCCGGGATCATTAGGGTCGTTTGGGCTATCCTTTCCCGCAAAGAATTTGTCAAACTGGTACCAACCCTCGTGTGTCATGTTAGGTGTAGTGAGCTTCAGTTCACGAAGATGTGGAAGATACATGTCGGGGCTATCATTGAGTCTATAGAACAGCGCTGTGGTCATATCAGATCGATAGTGATGCTCGATATCAAGCGCCAGATGTGTAATCCTAGGAAGGGACCTCAAGGGTGCCCAATCACCGTGCTGGTTGTGCTGGGGGTCTACATTAAATGTGAATGCGAATTTGTGAAGAGGGGGTCAGAACGATCGAGAAAGGCGTTAAGCGTTGGAATCGCCGTCCAATCGTTCTCTGAGATAAAATCATAGTGAAGATTTCTCAGAAATGGGAGGGTTAGATATTGCAAGAAGTTTGAGGTGATGTGTGAGGAGGTGGTTTTGATGTATTTTAGTGATTTGTGGATAAACGGCGCAGTCGGAAGTAAAAGGTACCGCCATACCTCGCGATGTAAGTAGCCGTACATTCCGTTAAATGTATCCCGTGGCGGATTATATGGATCAGCTCGTCCAACTTGATGGCAGCCACGTCGAGGCGCGTCAGATTATCCCACTTCAAGATCCCTTGCTGAATTGAAGTTCTTTTAGCGTGGAATGTCTTCGGGCGAAGAGGCTCGCGCATGAAGATGTTCTCCATTTTGTCTTCGTGTGGGATATCCATTCGAAGGCGAACAATGTTCGGTACATCTTCAAGATTGTGGAGTAGGCCGTGGATCATCGAGGACGGGACGAGGAGTTTGAGGGCCTTCCAGCGAGAAGAATGTGATCTGAGAACGCCAATAAGATCCTCGAATGGGGGCAGGTGGTCGAAACTGCATATTTATACTGGACTGTCAAAGTCAGAGGAGCTGATTGCGAACGGCGTAACCACTCCTTCACTACATGAAGCTGGGCTGAATCTCTCAGAGGGTGGATGACGGCAGTGTCCCACATCCACGGAGTGCTAAGCGTGATATCTCTCCACCTCTCGCAAACAGCTCCAAGAATAAGGGGGAGATGTCATGAGCCCACGTTCATTAGATACGTCGAAGAAGTGGAATATAATGATCATGATTTCGACTGGGAAGCGGTGGATGAATATGTCGTGACAAACGTTGACCTTTCTTTCCATTTCCCGACGTTTCTGCAGAAGCTCGCCGAGCTGATCGTGAACACCGTATATCTCTGTATCGAGATTCGCGATGTTGGTACAAATACTGCACAATTCAAGGGGGCAATCCGTGGCGACATAGCTGTGTGGAGTAAGGCAGTTGTATGGACATCTATCGCGAGTTGGAGGATTCGAAAATTCATTTTGGTGCATTTTGTAGTTCGGTTGAAGAATGATAGATCTTTCGGATAGTTGAGACGCATCCATGGCAGTCAGCATCGTGAGCATGCAAAGTTAAGCATAATAGATCTTACCTCGTAAACTTAAATAGAACTAAACGTAGACAAGTAAATATCTTCGGAGAACACAGCAGGGAAACTAATGATGAAATCGACGTCAAACGAAATTAACTCTGGTCCCTGACTAATCACTGCCGCTGATTCGAATTGTATTATGTGTGAAAAATACCCTAATTTGTCTGTTATACTGTCAATTTTTGTCCGGAGAAGTACTGCAATTGGGCAGCTCCGATCACTGATCAATTCTCTTTGAAAATGACGGGGAAAAATACACGACGTACTACACACATATAGTCATTCGTGTGTATCGTACAATACGTTTCCATCAGGCACGTAGTGAATAACGGCTCATAACATACTCCCTGTTTTAAACTCTGAAACGACGATTGAGCTCTGGGCTTTAGCAGAGCTCCATGTTAAGACACGATTCCTAGGTTATTACTAGTATCATAGATGTTAAATATATTACGAAAATGTTCTCTTTAGTTTGTCGTTAGTTGCTCTGGATGTAAGACTACGGAATTTCTTGAGGGCCCATTGCTGATTCGACAACTTAATGATAATATTTCCACTTCAACAGTTATTTAAAACACTGTGGCGACATTATTTTGGGTCAACTCTCGAATACAAACAGCGTTCCGATACTATTTAGATACTGGTAAAAAGAGTCCAGTACTCTATTGCTTAGTGGGCATACAACAGCGAATACATACCTTTCTCTTGATAAGCCACCGAGGAGGTTTGGATATTCCTGTGGGTAATTGATCCGTTTTCAGCGGTAGAACCGCTCTTTTCCAACAGACTTAGAATGTCAATGGAATGTGAGACAGAGACAGTTCTCGATTAGGAAATTACTGCCCGATCAAGCATTCATTTGCGGGCAAGGACCCTCCAGGGATAATTCAAGTGGGCATCCATATCTATTTGGCGAAGTGATTCAAAGTGAGACTTAGCGAGCCTAGAACCCGGGGGATATAGACTGGGCCAGTTATCGACGGGCATAGAGGAAACAAGGCTTTTGGGAATTATTGGAGTATCTGTATAACCTTAGCGCATGTTCAGTGGGTCTTTATTAATATGAGCAGTATATGATATAAATGAGTACCTTCCTAGACTGTCATGTATCGTGTACACTATACTTTCCATTGTTAGCGCAGGAGTCCGGAACTCCGATCCTGCGCCAAGAACCGTGTCAATTTGTGTCCACCGAGTCGACTTTTTTAAAATAAACATGTTTGACGTTACATAACGTGTTCACCGAGCCAACATTTATTCGATAATCGAGTGCAACTTTTGAGCGGCATGCCTGTATTGCCTCCGTCCGGAAAGAGACCGGAACCGGCACTCGGTGCTATGATCTAAGCGGGGGAAGTTGGTGAACAGAGAGCACGATAAACGATTTAGAAGAGTGCCGAAGGGATATGGGTGTCGCGACGGAGTGGACGGCGTCACGGAGCAGGACTGGAGTATCATGTGTTATATACGCTTCCCCCGGAATGTGACGTCGATCCGTTCGGGACACGGCGCAGGCGGATATCACGGGGAGCCGGCTTGATTCAGTCTCTATACAAAACCCCTCAGTCGTCCAAACTATATCTTTCTTACACACACCACCGTATCACTCTCACGAAACACATCATCACATACAATAATGACTGTTCAGGGCGTTAAAATCCATTCCAAAGTCGCCCCGAAGGCTCAAGCAGAGCTTTTCACTGACGGCGCACTCAAGTTCCTCGCTGCTCTCCATCGCACATTCGAATCTACACGCCAGTCGTTGCTCGTTGCTCGCGAAGATGCCCAGCCCAGATTGGACTCGGGCGTTCCTCTTGACTTTCCTAAGGAGACTGAGCACATCCGTGCCGAGCCTTCATGGCATTGTGCCCCGCCTGCCCCTGGTTTGGAGGACCGTCGCGTAGAAATCACGGGCCCAACAGACAGAAAAATGGTCATCAATGCTCTCAACAGCGGGGCGAAGACCTTTATGGCTGATTTTGAAGGTGCGTGTCTGTGGCTGCCTCTCATCTTTGTTTGGGTAGCCTTATCTGATCACATGCATTCCTGGTTGAACAGATTCGAGTGCACCCACATTTGCCAACCTGGTTAACGGCCAGATCAATCTCCGCGACGCTATTAGACGCCAAATCGATTTCGAGACGGGAGGGAAATCGTACAAGCTCTCTGAGAACCCAGCTGTACTCATCGTTCGGTCCGTTGTAGTTTTTGTCTCACCCATGTCTTGTTTATCTTTCTATTTTTGCTTATCGTATGTGCGTAAATCTATAGCCCCAGAGGATGGCACCTTGATGAGCCCCGCATTACCGTCGACAACCAACCCATCTCAGGCTCACTGTTCGATTTCGCCCTGTACTTCTACCATAACGCGCAAGAACTAGTCAAGCGAGGATATGGTCCCTACTTTTACCTGCCTAAAATGGAACACTACCTCGAGGCCAGACTCTGGAACGACGTGTTCGTGTTCTCGCAGTCGTATATTGGAATGGCGCACAACACTATCCGGGCCACCGTCCTCATCGAAACCCTCCCCGCCGCATTCCACATGGAAGAGATCCTATTCGAACTCAGGAATCATTCGTCTGGATTGAACTGTGGACGGTAAGAGTCTGACATGGCCTGAAAGTATGACTTCATCTAAATTTGATATTTTTAGATGGGACTACATTTTTAGCTTCATCAAGAAGAGAAGAGCGGATCGGAGCGCGGTCCTTCCTGACCGCAAAGATGTCACTATGACTGTTCCATTTATGGACGCATATGTACGCCTTCTCATTCAAACATGTCATAAGTATGTTTTGTTTCTATATTTTCCTTTTCTGTCTTTTTCTTATTCTATTTCGTCAGGCGCAAGGTCGCTGCTATGGGAGGAATGTCTGCTCAAATCCCCATCAAAGACGACCCCAAAGCTAACGAGGTAGCCATGGCCAAAGTCCGTGCTGATAAGTTGCGCGAAGTCACCGCAGGCCACGATGGCACATGGATCGCCCATCCTCTAATCAACAAGATCGCCAGAGAGGTCTTTGACCAGAATATGCTTGGTCCTAACCAGGTACGCTTGGAAATATGCATTCTGCCGGCCTCATATACTGAATCCAAGTTGTTCCACAGTACTATGTCCTACGCTCTGAAGTCAAAGTCGCTGCTGCGGACCTCCTGAGTACCGTTGTGCCAGGAAAGATCACCTCCGAGGGCGTGCGTGAAAACGTCGAGACATGCCTCGCCTACACTGCCGCATGGGTTGGCGGCAACGGTTGCATCCCACTCAATTATCTTATGGAGGACGCTGCAACAGCCGAGATCACTCGCGTGCAGCTCTGGCAATGGGTACACTATGGCTCGCGCGTTTCTGACACTGGCGCTCCCATTACCGCAGAGTTTGTCGACGCGCTGGTGAAGGAGGTTGCGCCCAATCTGGGCAAGATCGTCGCTGGCTTGAAGGAGGCGGATGTGAACGTAGCTGTCGAATATTTAAAGACCCAAGTGAGGAGAAGGTGGCCGAGCGAGTTCTTGACGAGTGACTTGATGGGTTATTTGGCGGTGAGAGATGGAGTCGAGCCGGGTTTGCAGAGAGCGGCTTTGTGAGCTTATCCTTTCTCGTCGGTCATGTCCTGCCTTGTCAGAGTTGACACCCCCTTCATTTTATTATCCTATGTGTACTTCCCGGTCCGTCATTCTCTCGATTTGTGTATGATACTTGTTGCACTGTCTCTTCTTTTTTATTCCTTGGATTTCTCGTCTCTGTTAACTTATGGGGCCTTATGAGATCGGCGACCCCTCCGCTTAAAGGGTACATATAGCTTCTTGCCACTTCGTTTAGTTAGTTTAGGATATTAGTAGTAAAAACCAAAGTAATTGTCATCATAGTAGGCCGTACTTGGTCTCCAATTTTACTTCCTCCGTAGGGGCACTAACTGGCACCAACAACCGTGCGAAAATGGACATGCTTTTTTCCGCAGTTCAACTTGAACTTTTTAACTTGAACTCGAATCCCTTCCTTCACCACCACAATGGCACATCATAACCCTGTCCAACGAACAAATGTGTATGCCATAAATGGCCGCATCACTCGTGTTAAACGGTTATATCTTCCATGTACACGACATAAGCGACTGGAGGCCCAGATCGAGGAAACGAGGAGAATTATCGAGAATGTGCTAAAGGAGTGACGCATTCTCCGAAAAATATCGTGTCTTATATCTTCGAATTGGCTGTCGACCGTCATGATGCTGATGGGAGAAGAGGAAGAAGGCCAGTTGTCTAAGAGCTCCATTCGCCCTTTGACTCTAGCAGCTGTCTGTCGGGACTGATGCGGCATTGCATGGTCCACACAACAGCTGTGGCCATGTTTCTTTGAAATTTCGAACAGAAAAAGCCGCATACTTCCGAGGATGTGGGGCTTGCTCGGGAATGGCTTTCTAGGCCTGGCCACTCACCTCTATCAGTGCACCTCCGCCTATGCTGTGCATATACAAGGGAGATTCGAATACCAAACCTTGCGTGTTAAAAATATTTGATCATGTGCTTGTATATTTCATGGCATCCATATTATTCTGTACTTGAATATGTAGAAAAAAGATTTTATTCCTATTGTTCACAGATTATATTATGAGTTTGGTTAATTCCTTACTTCAATTCCTCTTCGTTCTAATCTATTTTTAGATACACAACATGAACTTTAGTGGGTCGACAAAATATACTAGTAAGTAAATAGATGAATACATGGGTGCCCTTGGCAGTACGTTTGAAATCCGAATCGACCCATAAATTTGCAACTTCATGGTTACTGATTATGGCTTTCTAATTTCTTTAGTCTCTAGTATATTCAAGCTTATGCAACTTGAACTCTCGGAGTTTTGATTGAAGACCTAAAGAAAACCAATCCGTGCCGCATCAAATCGCGTAGAAATGAATTACTTGTTGATAGAAAGAACATGGCCAGCTGCCAGTCTTTAATGTTACCAACCTATACACATGTAGTTAACTTTAAGAGCGCACCATACACGTGATCCTCGGTCGCCGGCCGTCACTGACACCACTCGCCTGAATCATTCAGGCTACTATGTTTTTCCCTCTTTCATATTAACCGTAATATTCAATGGCGACGACCAACGCCTTACGGTTGTGCGATAACCTTAAAATGGGCCTGCAATCTCTAAAGCCCAGAATTTGAAAATTAAAACCAAATCTAGTCACGAGACTCCGAACGCCGCGCCCCACAGCAATATGAACGGCCTGTAGGCCGCTATCACCCTCAATGGTAGTCATGTCGAGTGGCGGTCGGATGTCAAATTGTTGCTCATCGGCATCCTGCACTACAGTATGTTCTTTGGAATTCGGGTCTGTCTGTTTGCGTTATCTGGGCATATTCATACTACTGAGATAGATTGACTGTAGCATTATCTCCGGGTCAGATGGATGGGCGTGAAGCTAGTGACAATCGCGGTAAAGCATCAAATACGTCGGAGAACACTTCATGGAAAGCACTACTTGCATGCAAGATTGGACAGGACGCGGAAGAAAACCAGGATCGTGGCGAGAAAGGCAGGACGTGCAGCCAAAAACGCAATTATACCATCGTTGCCTGGAGTGTCAAAAGTCCAGTTACCCGAACCACCGGCCCCCAGCTGCTTGTCTCCAATTATCCCCCTAACGACTCTGAATCGGCACTCATCGTCAAAGCAATCGAGAAAGCAGAGGCGGAAGCGAGACGCTGGGCCGAGACTTTAGAGCAAAGGAGGAGGAATGGCCAGACCAGCCGTTCTTGGATAATGGTAACAACCCACAAGATTGAACAGGCAAATCGGTTCGTTCGTCGGCATAAGGGTTTGATTTCCCCTATACGAAGGCTTCCTACGGAAATTCTACAGGAAATATTTCGATGGGTCGGCCAAACCACTCAGATGGCTGATCGAAAGTGGAGATGGAACAAGCTGCTTCCTTGGGTTCTCGGACAAATTTGCCAATCTTGGAGGATTGTTGCTTTAGATACGCCTTCCTTATGGGCGCAACTACCAACAGTCCATTTGAAGAACAAAAAGAAAAAGACAAAGACGCAGCTGCAGTATCTCAGTGAACTCCTTCATCGTTCAAGGGAGCCCCTCTTGATATATCGATTGACACGCTCTCTTTCGTTGGAGTGGAGCATAATGTCGTTGAACTTCTTTGCCAACATGCGGAACGATGGGAGGCGGCGTTGATCTGTGTACCATCGAAAGCTTTGACTGGGTTTCATTCGATCAAAGGTCGACTTTTGGCGCTTAAATCCTTGATTTTAATGACGCCTCTAACACATAGGCTCCATGGCCCTATCGACCTCTTTGAAGTAGCTCCTTTGCTCACGACAGTCTATTTGGTTAGGCCGTTTTCAGGAGGAGACGTTATTTTACCGTTCTCGCAGCTCATTGACTACAGGGAGCGTCTGACCTTTGGAAACCAGTTGAATCCAGCCATAAGCTCCCCTACACTGGAGACCTTGACCATGCTGGAGCTTACTGATGACATTGTTTTCCCGTCCGTCACCATTCCACACCTTGTGAAATTGCAAGTTGGGTTTGAGTACAGGTCGCAGCATAATTGTTTCGATAATCTCACACTTCCAGTCATTGAAGATATCAGGGTAGTGTCCTACCGAGGAAACTTAATGCCGAGTCTTATTATTATGCTTTCCAAGACATCCCCATCCTCGCTAAAGTCATTCTGTGTTCGTTTTGAATTCATCGACAACAATGACTTGACCAACCTCCTTGTGCTCACTCCACATTTGGTTACCTTACACATCACTTTACCCTCATCTCATTCTGATATCCTTAATCTCGCCTCTGGATATCACAACCAGCCTCTCGTGCCTCTATTAGAGACGTGCGAGTTCTATGCCGAGAACCTCATTGGGGCGGACCTAACCAATGCACTAAACCTACTTGCTTCATCACGTTGCGAACCTGGAGGCAATCTTGATAATGTCAATCTACTTCCTGGTGAAGCCCGTCCCCTTAAAACTCTGTCCATCCACTTTGATGGTCCCGAATGGGCGCACATGCAACATGGCCAGCTGGAGAACTGGTCAGCTGCTACCACTACTTCTGAGGCGCTGGAATATTTGAAGTGCCACCTACATGCAAAACTTCCTGACCTGCCATACGGATACTGTGATCAACCAAAGAAATTAGGCATAGGCTGGAACAACAAGTTAGGTCAAATTCTAGCTGGCATTGAATCTGTCAAAGTGGATGATGTCAGGGATATATATGTGGGTCGCTCACTGTCAATTATTTGAATGAGACTAATGCGTGCCTCAGATGTCCAGGGTTCATTATTCATTAAAGATTATTTCAAACTGGACTGATTCGAGCCATGGCAACTGTGCTCAGAGGGTTCTGGATAAATGGCAACCTTTAATAGAGGAAAGTTTGGAAGATCGACATTGGGCTTTCCAACGACCTTACGCGTTGCTGTACATTGCGAAAGATCACGGTGAGTTTATTACACTTTCAATTATATTTTGGACATAGTTCTTATGGGTAATCATTTACTCATTGCAGCTCTTCGCAAGTCTCCTGAAGATGCCATGACAATAGCGTACGGATTGAAGGAACGGATTCCATTTGCGGCTGCCATGTGGCCAATGTTTATGTCCATCATGTAGAAAGAAATTATGGGTAGGAATAGGGAATGCCGAAGGAAGAACTTGTCTATACATAGGTCGACGGAACGAAGTCGAAGGGAAAAGATAAGATCAAGAAAAGATAATCGGAGTGAGAGAAAAGATACCGAACTTAGTCGGCCCCTGTGCGATGTCACTTTCCTGTCAGCAACCATGGTCAAAAGCGAAAACTCTCTGGTCTTAGTAGCCTGGAGCCTCGTCTAGCCTATCACCCCTCCTGGAGCCCCAGAAAACCTTTGATTTTGATAAAGAAATAGATGTCGGTTCAGACCCGGATGCCGATTCAGACACGGTCACTGGAGGCCCCTTTCATAAAACCTTTGAGCAACAGGTTGAAAGCACGGTTGTTTCTATGAAGACGAGGCTGGAAGGGCAAGCACGGTTGCAATATGGGGTGCATGCATTTCCTAACATCTTCTAGACACTCCGGGCTTCTTCAGGGCCGATGACAGCACCTTAGAGAAATTGAAGATCTCTTACAGTGGAACTCTGTCCCTCAGGACGACTATAAAGAGCATGTAGCAGCTTCCAACGAGCTTGGAAAAGAAGAATTTTGGTCCTTGGATAATAATTTTCATCGTCATCTTGCAATGCTCGAAGGCCATGTCGCGAAATCGGTGCGGAATTGAACGTAACTTACCCGACGTCTGTGACCTACTTTCCTATTACTAGGGTGAGGCTTGTACGCGCGCATGATTAGGCGCATTTTTATTCTGCGCGGTCGCCATAATACCGAAAGGGAGATGAATCTTAGCATTCTGCAAACATGATTCAATCCAGACTCATTGACAACACTGTCAGGGTAGATTGACTATATAGCAATCATGTTAGGGGACCGAAATCACGCCAATGCGTCCTTCCCAGTCCTATCCAATCTCGGTGCTCATTTTCTCAGGGGCTTACGTACAGCACCCCGTCCTCAACAGGTTTAAAGAAAGGCCAGCGGCTCTCTTTGTCATATAGGCGAAGACCGGCCATCCCAAGGAACATGTTGCACAGGCGATTTGCGAGGTATACGCGTGCGCAAGGCAACTTGAGTACGGATTTAGCCAGGTCATACCAATTTTTGTCTGCTCGTTGTATTCAAGGCAAGTGTTGTACTCGGCGCTGTGACGAATGGTCTCATTTGGATCTTTCTTCGTGTCAAGATGAACGACCATGGAGGAGGAGGAACATTTTACCGATCCAATTATTTAGAGCTGACCACCCACTGCGATAATGAAGGTAATATGCCGGTCAATCAAGAATCTGCCGGCCTTATTGCAGCCATTCTTGCTCGTTGGGTACGTTTCGCGTTGTTCCTTTGTCATGGACTCCTTTCAAAGATTTTAGATCCAGCACGGTATTTCGGAACTTAGTTCATAGTCACGGTGATGACTTCTCTGAAACTCTTTAAATGAAACTGCTCTTGACCTGTACGAAGCACGGGGTATCACGCAGCCACATTAAATTAAAAGATACTATTGCACCGATATGCCCTTGATGGTACCAGAGCCAATTTAGTAATCGACCTAGTGCGAAAGAGCCTTCTTCTCAAATAGGTGAGTAATTGCGATAATTGCGATATGAGGAAGGAGGAGAGGATGTGTCCGAGTTGTGACTGGTTCGAATCGAAGATTCGTAGTTGGGCTGGGTCGTCTGCCGTATTGAGGGTGCTATGGTGTATTATTCTAATGCTTTATCAATGTAACTCTACTTACTCGATTCTAATAATGCACAAATTAAATTCTGTTGACATGATACAGAACATACCGCCGATTCTCTATAAAGGATAGATTGGCCGGCCCCCGGGTCCATATTGGCAGGATCGTGAGAAATTCGGAGGCAAATCGGGCAGACGACGACGAGCTCTCTTTCTGCCAACTACTGCCACGACCGCGACGACTTTCCCTTGCTACGGGAACCCTTTCTTTAGCGGGCGAGACATCGATATCAGCATTCTGCGAATACTGACAGTATACGATACCCCGCATGGACCGAAGACCATCCACTATTAGACTTTCGGACGATGCTGTTGACCAAAACGGGGCCGCTATATTCGCGGACGACGGTTATCGAATGCCATTGAACGAGGATTCTACTATTGCACCGTGGCTTACTGAACCAGTGAGTACCTGATTCTATGTTGAAGGCTTCGGACAATACATAGACTCCCACCTTCACAAACCGTTTACATCGTTCTGAGCCATTCATTCACAGCCTACACCACCGCCGAAGAATTCGAGGTCTTTTGGGTTTTCTCAAAAGTCTTCTCTCGTGTCATTTGTATCAATGCGTCAGAACAGTACCACCAGCCTCCTTCGTACCACCCGCCCGTCCGAATCTACGCTATATATTCCGGAAAGCAAGCGTCGCTCTCAAGATGACAGCGAGTCTTCAAAAGGAATGGTGTACAGCGGGTCGTCTACGCATTCGGGGGATCTTCGAAAAGCCAAATCGTCCCTAAACTTGAACCCGTTCGCGAAGCTCAAAACTCGCTCGAGCAAAACTCACTTACGATCCGACTCTGATGGCACCGAGCACCCTTCTCTAAAACCCCCTGTTCCCCCTCTTCCAGAGCAAAGGCACGGTAACAACCTCTTTAATGGACTTCCTATAACTATACCTGTGGCTTCCGCCTCCACGATGACGATTCAAGCATCAACATCTAAGAAAAGCAAAGGAAAAAAGCGCGACAAAGCTCCCGCCCACGCCTCCGCCCAAAGGTGACGGGCAGGAATTTACTGGGGATCTGGATCTCAATTCCATGGAGGGGATTCTTGACCCCAAGATCATTTCCGCAGGGCATGCAAATTCTGTCTTCAGCCATCCTAGCTCGCCCAGCAGCGGATCCCAAAGTCACTCAGACCATAGCTCTCACTATCCTTATTTCGAATTTAGTGATCCATTTTCGACGACGCCATTGCAGGATAAACGCAAAGCCATGATAGCCCCCGGTGACTATCGAAAAGTGTCGCCAAAGACGATTATGCCTCCGGATAGCTGTCCCTCCATCGCGTCAGCATCGTCGCTTACCTTGGTACCCGGCAGTCCAACAGGGTCGCATAAAGAGAGCTGGGTACCCCCCGAAAGTTGGGCGGTGGGCACAGCAGAAGGCCAAAATCACGATTCGGATCACGATTCAGACGTGAGTTTAAATGGTCTGTCTCCGGCGCTCAGTGGAAAGATCCCCCGAGATAAATTGAAAAGCGCGAAGAAGAGAAATATGGCATCGGCATCATTTTCATCTGTAGCATCTACGACAAGCAGAGGGTCGAAATCGACTCTACGTGGTTCTCACTATCACCCGCTAGCGTTCAGAGTACGGATCAGCAAGCCGGGGAACACTGCATCCCACATCATTTCAACCGATCTGGTCACAACGGTGGCGGAATTAACAACCAGGCTGAGTAAGATGGGACCGGTTGAAAAGAATCCTGTTCAGCACAACTTGTATCTGAGCCAGCAAGGTCGAGGTAAGCTCTAGACGTCTCTCAAAGATCTCGAGGTTGATCTCATTCGATAGAGCGTATGTTGGGTCCGAATGAACGTCCCGGTGCTATCGTCAAACTAAGAATGGAGCAAGCGGGTTATGACTTCGAAGATGGCCATCATTTACTTGGAGTTGATAGTCTGAACATCCTTCTGAAATTTGTGTACAAAAGTCAACTTTTGGCAGGGGTGAGTGACCCGGATTTTTACAATGATTAAAACGCTGAGTGATATTTTTCATTTAGGAGGAACAAATTCATCTTGATAACTATGACTTCGTCGATCTCGGCGGACGAGGCCTGCGGACGATCCCTGTCGTCCTGCATCAAAATGCAGATTCCATCGTATCCTTGCGTTTAGACGGTAATCCCATGCTGGAAATTCCACTCGATTTTATACAATCATGTACGGTTCTCCGCGACCTTCGCCTGACGCAGATGTCGATGAAGAAAGTTCCCGCAAGTTTGCGACATTCTACGAGTTTACACCGGCTTAATCTTTCTTCCAATTGTATACGAGACTTGGAAGAGGCCTATCTTGATCATATCGAAGGCCTCGTTTCCCTTTTACTGCAGAACAACCGCCTAGAAAGGCTACCATGGCATTTCCCTCGCCTTCGTGCACTGGCCACTCTTAATATATCAAACAACAAATTCTGCGAATTCCCTCTTGTTGTCACTCAGCTCGACAGCCTTCGTGACCTGGACATCTCCTTCAATTCAATCACCGAGCTGCCCGACGAGATAGGCAAACTGAAGTTGCTGGAAAGGTTGATCATGGTGGGCAATCGAGTCACTAAATTCCCGTCTGAGGCCATCAATCTCGTCAACCTTCGCACCTTGGATTGCAGGCGAAACCAGATATCCGATCTCACCATGATCTGTATGCTGCCGAATCTCACAGAGCTGAGTGCAGACCACAATGTGGTGCATGCCCTCGAGCTTTCACTCGGCCCTCGATTGACGATTTTGAATGCATCCCATAACGATATCACTCAACTTTCTCTCGTGCCTGGTCCGATGGGCAGACCGTATGGGTTGACCCTACTGGATCTTTCATACGCGAAGCTCTCTTCCCTGGATGACCTTGCACTAAGCCAGCTCACTTCGTTGCGCACCCTCAAGCTGGATCATAATTCAATTCGCTCGATACCGGATAGCTTAGGGGAATTGTCTTGGCTAGAAGCTTTGTCATGTACAGACAACAAACTCGATGCTTTGCCGTCTACGATCGGAAAGCTTCAGAAGCTCGAAGTTTTGGATGCCCATAACAACAGCCTTACAGAGCTGCCGCAGACACTGTGGAGTTGCGCCAGCTTGGTTAAGATCAATGTGACTTCGAATTTCATCAACGGCTGGCATGACCCACCAGTACCCATTCACGAAGTTCCTATCATCGATGGAAGTTTGGCCGCCCCAGGAGCAGTTGGCCGCAAGTCTTCAACGGCTTCTATCAACTCGGCTCGCAGCATCCCTTCCCTCGTTTACTCACTCTCAGAGTTATACCTGGGCGAGAACTGTTTGACTGACAGTGTCGTTCAACCTCTTATGATATTTTCTCATCTCCGGGTGTTGAATTTATCCTTCAACGAGATCCAGGATTTACCGCCAAGCTTTTTCCGTAACATGACCCAACTGGAAGAATTGTATCTTAGTGGCAATAAACTAACAAGCTTACCCGTTGAAGATTTTCCCCGCTTGGCGAAATTGACGACGCTATATCTTAACGGCAACAGATTACACACCCTCCCGCAGGAATTAGGGAAAGTGAAGAATTTGCGGGTGTTGGATGTTGGAAGTAATCTCCTCAAGTATAACATCAACAATTGGGAGTTCGACTGGAATTGGTATGTCACCCATCTATCTCTCTGCTCACTGCGAGTCGTCATGAACATACGTAACAAGGAATTTCAATACGAACCTCAAATATCTCAATCTCTCAGGAAACAAACGTCTGCAAATCAAGGCTGACCCAACCACCCGGACTAGCAGACACGCCAGCAGTCATTCCACACCGATGCTGTCGGGCTTCACTAGCCTTTCGCAACTGAAGGTGTTAGGTCTCATGGACGTTACCATCACCACGACTGGGAAGGATACCACTGTCGATATACCAGATGAGAACACGGATCGACGTATTCGAACATCCCTCTCAACTATATGCGGAATGGGATATGGCATAGCCGATTCGTTGGGAAAGAACGACCATCTAAACATGATCGATCTAGTTCACGAATTCACGCACAGCAAGCACGAGGCCATTTTTGCAATGTTTGGTCGAACCCATCTGGCGAAGCCGTTGAAACCAGGTTCAACCCCAAACAAGCTGTCGAAATTCCTTCATGATAATTTTGTTAATGTTTTCAAGACGCAAATGGGTCATGTCAATGCGAAGATGGAAAAGGAAGGCGTCCCCCTCAGTCAACGGAAAGAAGGCATTCCGAAGGCACTTCATTGGACTTTCTTGAAGTTGAATCAGGATCTCCGCGATTTTCTTGTTGTCAACCCACGTAAAAACTCTCAAGCAAGTGTGCAAGCCGTTTTTGACAAACAATACACTCGTATGGGTGCTTCTGGAATCGCCTTATATTTCCTCGAGCATACAATCTATGCTGCCAATGTTGGCGATGCTTTAGCGGTTGTTTCCAGACAAGGCGTATGTCATGAAATTTCAAGAAAACATGACCCCTACGATCGGGATGAGACTGCTCGAATTCGTGCGGCCGAAGGATATCTGTCTCCGCCAGGACTCGTCAACGATGAGGTCGAAGTGTCACGCTCATTCGGATACTATCATCTATTTCCACCTTTGAATGCCCGCCCTGACACCTTCACATATAACCTGACCGAGATGGATGAATTTGTCATTATCGCCAACCGTGGTTTATGGGACTTTGTACCCTATCAAACAGCTGTTGACATTGCCCGTACGGTGGCGAGGAATGACAGGCCTGACCCTATGCTTGCTGCCCAGAAGCTTCGCGACTTTGCAATAAGCTACGGCGCGGATGGCAGTACAATGATCATGGTAATCTGGGTGGCCGACCTCTTCAACTCGACATCAAGGTCTCGCCAACCAACCCTCGATCCCATCGTTGATCCACATATGTATCATTCTCGAAAGAAGAATGACATACGAGACCATCGCATCAACAGGCTCAATGAAGAAGTCCCGGCACCCATTGGCCACATCACGATTGTCTTTACAGATATCCGAAATTCGACTCATCTTTGGGAAGCAAATCCCGGCATGCCTACGGCCATGCGTCTGCACAATAACCTCCTCCGTAGACAATTGCGCTTCTGTGGAGGCTACGAGGTGAAAACAGAAGGAGACTCGTTCATGTGCTCTTTCCCAACGACGCTCGCAGCCGTTTGGTGGTGTCTTACCGTTCAGATGCATCTCCTCCACGAGTCGTGGCCGTTGGAGATTCTTGAATGTGACGATGGCAAGCCTATCTATGACGCCGAGGGCCGTCTTATTGCTCGTGGACTTTCTGTGAGGATGGGTATCCATAGTGGTACGCCACTTTGCGAGAGAGACATCATTACCCAGCGAATGGATTATTTTGGGCCCATGGTTAATCGTTCCGCCCGTATCAACAGCAGTGCTCTCGGTGGACAGATCACGTGCAGTATGGATATTGTGCGCGAGGTCAACGCAAAAGTCTTGGAAGTCGATGAAGAAACAGAGTATTCGAAATTGCAAAGCCCAGAGGCCATCGAGGCTATACGTCGGATGGGAGTGTAGTAATCATACCTGTGGGTGAGGTCAAACTTAAGGGCATCGAACTGCCTGAAATTATTTCGATTCTTTATCCATCTGGCCTAGAGGGCCGCCACGAACTGAAGGAAACACCAGCAGATCCGACAACATCTGGCTCTCGTGTCCCATTCAGTGTTCCTCAAATCAGGGAACTCGGTCTCTTATGTTTACGCTTCGAGGCATTGTCCAGTGGCCGTGTCTTTTAAGCCTCTGCCAGATCGCAAAGGCAGCATCCAGTCCAATCCGGATTTGGATGATTCCTCTGCGACATCAATGACTTTGTATGGCGACCCCAACCTTCTCTTACCATCTATTAATGAAAACTCCTCCGACTCCGACCTTATGCTTGTCCTCGACGCACTAACCCTACGAATAAGCAATGCCGCCAACACAATGTACCAGCAGTACAATTTATCTCCGCGAGATGAACAACCCGCGCAGGCGAAAAATTCTCTTTGTCGGCTTTGGAGCAAGATGGCGTCCTTTCTCCAGATGTGCTGGCATATATCGCGTCTGTGGCGCAACGTCTTTAGTTAGCTCCTTGATTTCTACTCCATTTCTACCCACATCATTATTATGTATTCGTCCCTCCTTTGGGCATCCATCATCATTATTACTATCTCTCGCTCTGTTACATTGCTCTGGATTTTTTTCTTTAATTGCTTTCTTGTCTGTACTTTATGTAGTAGACATTTCATGTACATTTATGTATTGTTTCCGCTTGTAGTCACTTGGTTTGTCGGCATATTATCTTCTACCCTTTAACACTTTTTATTTCTTTTCTGTACATATACATTTGTGCTCCTATTGTACAACAATGGAATTCGCGTGTTTGGCGCCATCGTCACCGTCACCTCGAACATGGACACCGCTGAATCGCTAATTAAGACCGTGACTGAATGAGTGCTCATGCGAGAAGGAACAGTTATGAATATGGAGCCATTTGGATCCACACGTCCTGGCAAGCAGACTCGGTGTAGTGAGGATGATTGGCAACTGGAGAATATACGATGTCCTGTCTTCCGCCGGCGGTTATGTTGGTGCAGAGACTCCATAAGTCCGTGTGCCCTGACACTGAAAGCAAAGGATATCCAATGAACGGATTGGATGAAAGAGGGCTTGGCTATGGAGTTCGTCGAACGTTAGTTTTTTATTAGATGTTAGATGAATTGCGGATACCTTTGGACAAAAGCCTGCGTATCCAACAACAGATGACTGGGATGTGAAGGCTTGGGAATCACCGACATTCGGAGGGTACGGCACTGAGTTGTAACTCTGGATCACGTTGCCGTACAAACCGAAGTTGTAGTAGTCAGTATAAGGACAACCAGCAGGACAAGTCTAAAATAAGGGACGCCTCAGTCATGAACCAGTAGAACATCTGATGTGTGCGTAGCGGCGTACTGAGATGATGGTATAATAGATAGGATCTGTGAAAGGGTTGGTAGGAATGGCGTATAGCTTAGTTACTGGGCCTGAACCGCTCTTTGGGATGGCCTGGAGAACGTTATTGATGAAGCTGGACGAATCGCGCCAGGTAATACATATATTGGGACTAGGCGGTGTGGCTGCAGAATCTTGATATACCACCATTCGGTTCCCAGCACCACAAAGTTCAGTGCTATCCCCCGGGCAGGTAAAACTGCAATCACTGTCGCTCATTAACTGGCCATAAGGCATGTAGTTGTCGCACCCTGAATTTTATGAAAGTTAGAGATATTTTGTAGATCGATGCTTTGAGGAACATACAGCACTCGCTTCCATACTCAAGGCCGGCGAGACCGTATCCATGGTTATGGCAAAGAGCTGTGCAGCGTTCAGCACTGTTTCCACCTGGAACGTCAAATCGGAATGCAAGAATACGTGGTCCGAAATCCCTAAAACAATCCACCGTAAAAGGAATCTGACACCCGAGGAGAACTGTTTTTTACTTATAGCAGCCTTTGTATTGCCATGTACCCACTGATTGCTTGATGGTTGAAGATTGCCTAGATGCTAGATTCTGTGGCAAAAAAATGGGTTCGCAAGAACCTTCAACTGGTAGGGATGAGCTGGCTTAGAAGACAAACAGAGTAAAAAGATGACATACAGGTCCCTGGATAAAGATACAGACAGAAGTAAGAGCAATTGAAAAAGAACGCATTCCTAGTGAGCTGTTGGGGTCGGTCTGCGTTGCAACCCTCCGAGAAAGTGAGACTTTTTAACAGACATGATAGAAATCAAAGTCACAAGGAACAGGAAGAACCTGCCAGAAAGTAGGGTTAACAATCGCCGTGGTCCAAGGCACATCTATCAGCAGTCGTAAATTGTGCGGTAAACAATGACACTTCGATGAGGGCTACTGCTGAGAGATGGTAAGAATCAGGCAATGTGATACTACACTTTGCATTGAAAGTCGAACAAGACTGAGGCTTGGACGACATGATCGGCGATTTCTGGCGGTTTGTGTAGCCATGCGCCAGGTACACGACAGATATCGATCCACTCGTTGGAAATAGACAAATCAACCTATTCAGATATTTAGACCTGCTATAGCAAAGTTGATGATAATCTTTCGAAGAACTGACACCACCTGAAAGCCACCTGAAATCCGACCCAAAACAATTCAAAAGCGACTGAAAAGTCCCGGACGAATTTGTGAATAAATGAGATTTTCGTATTTCGTCAGTGTCCAGTGGTCAACCAGTAGTAGTTTGGCACCACCCTAGGAACAGTCGTCGGTGTCAGAAGTGAAGCCAGCAAGGAAGTTCATCCAATCGTTCAAAGTGTTGAATTGAACATCACTGTCGGAGCTCGGCCCGAGTCTGAGGTTATGTCACTGCGACTGACAAGTCGCCAAGCTGAACTTGCCGGATCCAATTAGCCGGAGGACAAGTTCTGATGGATTTCTACATTTAGGCGCTTACAATCAACTTGCGCGTAGCGCCACCTCAAGGTTTCGCAAGCCTGTTATCCGAGGGATATTTTTCATCATCTGCGGATGGCGACAAATGATGATATGCCTTCAAGTTCAACAGATATTTCGGAGATCGTGACCATTATCCGTTGGTTACGTAATGTCGATCTTGGATGCCGGCAGAAGGTAAGGACGGTCGAACCTGCCATAACCCATACCTGTGATACCCCCATAACCTGTAATAACCCATAGGTGTGAGCTGCCACCAAACCGAAGTGTACACCAAAATTAACCTCTTATAACCCATAAACTGCCACAACCCATAGCCCGGACCATCCACCGAGGGGGGTATGGGTTATGACAAGTTCGACTGTATCTAGACAGGTTTTCGACATCAGTACACATTTAAAGCCCTGAAAATCAGTAGCTGGCTAGCGACTGCTAGCGAGCAAAGCGTCAGTTGATCGATCTTCAGCATTACAAGTTCCGGAGAAAAAGTCACACCTCACCAACGATCGCCTTTTTTTTGAAGGTCGCTGCCAAAGTTCAGGAGCTCGTAGGTGAGATCAGCAACACGAATCATAGACACATATGTGCATATGTTTGATATAGGGAGGAAACGGAACGGATGAATCAGAACACCACATCTATAATTAGTATAAATATTACCCGACTGCTTCGTGGGCCTCAAAATTTACATGAAATGTACCTGAAAACACATAGTACCCGTTTATATCGCGTTTCACGGACTTGCTATGTATGAGAACCTAAGTACAGCTATATATGGTTGCTGCAGAATAATTATAGTTAGATGCTCCATGTAAGACGAGATGATGTTGTTCGCGATTTGCAGATAATGTCTGTCGGAATCTATTCTGCTGAGCCGAATTAGTAGTATAGCGAGTACACTACCTATTCCATTCTTTGGATCTTATTGCCCAAGACCGATACTTTTCAATAGTTCTTCCGTATAGAGAAACAGCTGATTTTGCTTTTCTTCGTCCAATGCTGCCCGTGCTTGATGGTGCGCGATATTGGGTGGAAAGATATAAGCGCCATGAGATATCTCAGGGTTATCTCGAGGAGCACATGCGGCAAAAACAGCCGTATACGCCCCCATTTCCTGAGGGAACATCATGGTACCCATCAGCCATATCCAGAAGCGCGGTACAGGGAGCGTCTTGAGGGAGCGTATTGCACCATCCTTGAGGAATTGCATCAAAGTGAGCCAGCGGCGCATATTAAAGAAGTAAAAAAATCAGACATACGCTGAGAATGGCGCCAGGATGTGCGAGCAAGACCATTACTTTGGAATTGTCCACAGTGAGACGTTTTGTGAGATTATTGGTCCATAGATGTACCGCGAGCTTCGAGTATTCTGTATGAAAGGTCATACTTGACATCATGATGGACATAAATAGACTCGGCGACTCACTATACCGCTCGAGTGTTGGGAGCATAGTCCATCGAAATTTGTGATTCCAGGCCTCTTTGGATCCGTAGTCAAGAAATCTGACATCCTTGTGTCCATCTGAGCCGACCTAGTCTCATCAGAGATGATTGGCATCTGATCCATGAGTGAAAAGTCGACTACACCCGTACATTTACGATCCGTACATCGTCCCCACTCGCCGCTGTTGACTCAAGGAGGGGAAGAAGAGTTCGAGTGAACACAAATGGCCCTAAGTAACTTGGAAATGATAATTATAGTACTGAGGGTATACAGCCGTTGAAAGTGCTCACTTAATTGCCATGTTGTACTGAACACCATCAGCATTGAATTTGGGGTTACCGAGGTCAGTGATCCTAAAATTAGAAGAACAGATTAGGGCCGATATCCATGAGAGAAATGCCATGGGATCAACAGACTGTGCTGCATTATTGACTGCGGACTTTTGATTAGCGACGAGTTGGCAGAAAAATGAGATTAATACTCACTCAAGATATCCAATCTATTCTCCTTTTCCAAGAATTTCTCAGCCGATGATTTCGCTCCTCGTGGGTCCGAAAGATCGAGTTCCCACCAGATGACCTCTCCAAGACCAGGTTCACGCCCTTCTTTTTCAACGCGTTCGAGCGCCTCTTTTACCTTCTCATCGTCTGGAGCCGCCATGTAGACCTGGTTACATATTTACAAGAAACTCAGTTAGACACAATTAAATGCTCACTTTGGCTCCGAGTCTTAGAAGATGTTGAAGAATTGCCAGCCCTATCCCACTACTGCTCGTCATAATTTTGATCAGCGCAGCTGCTAAAGTTCATATCTGGGGAAATGAACTGACCTTGACCCTGTAACAAGTACAACCTTTCCCTTCATTGCAGGAAGGTCTCGAACTGGATTGAAGTCCTTTGACGGGGCAGCGCCGCCAAAAACCATAGTTACTATTGACTGGGATGCTGAGATAGAGGATGAGTGTAAGAGCTGAAGGCGTATGGTATGATCTATCGTTATGATTGGATAGCCTTCCATTGGGGAAGTTGACTTGCTCGGAAGTTCATTAATAGAATGCAATATAACGCCGTACGGCACGTGGGTATTTCACCTAACCGATGTTCGTTGTTCGACTTTTGAAGCGACTGGTTTTCCATCAGCTTCTCTGCCCTCAACCCATCAATGCTATTTCTGTCCAAGAGACGGCCAATGACTCTGTTATTTAACCATCGCTCATTGGAGAAATGAGCAATAGTCCCAGCTGGCTGCCCACGTTTTCTCAGAGCCTTTTGTCTAGCGGATTTACTATCGCTCTTATCTGAGCCATGTCAGCGGTGTCTCCTCTCCCCCAAATTTTGCATTCCCGAAGTTCGATGCCACACTAGGCGCCTTGTACGTTGGGTCAGGAGTTGCCACTATGTGAGTTCTGCATTTCTGTTATATTGGTCCTGACTCAAGCATCCGACGTCCGACGTAGTCTTTATGGCGTCAGTTGTCTCCAGGTTTTCATCTACGTGACAGGCCCACGCAGCCGCAAAGACAAGACGTGGCTTCAAATATTTGTCGGCTTCATATTGTGAGCGCTTCTATTACCAGATCTACGAGTCTGTTCGATCTGTCTGACGCCGTCGCAGCGTAATTGAACACCCCGATGTCACTAAAGCAGGTCTCTGATTTTAAACCTACTCTAGGCTCTGAGTTCAGCGGAACAGGCTGCAATGATGGCTGGAATATATCGGTTCTTGGTGACCGACTTTCTGAACCCATTTGCTTTGCCGTCTGGAGGACCGGGTAGCGCTGAGGTGTACGTTGGTTTTGATCATTCTTTCTTTCCGGACGTCGTTCATTTCATTCTAATTCATCGACCTACAGATTCATATATGTATGTCAAATCTCAGAACTCTTCATAGATCTAGACAAAGCGCCTAATTGAATCCATATAGGTCGAATCCCTGTTGCTGGTCAGATTCTTTCCTTGTTCTTCAAGTGCGACCTTCTCGCTGACGAATATCCTGTATTGATCTAGGCTTGTATCAGTGTGATGATTCAATGGTAATCTTTTTCAACATCCACAAATTGTCGACAGCTGCTCATGATCATACTGTTAATTTTCATCAGGTTCTTCTGTTGGCGGATATGGGTATTCACAGCATCAAGCTTTGGGACGAGGTCTAGGATTGCTTTCACAGCCCTCACAGTCAGTGTAATGTATCGATAGTTTAATAGATTTTGAGGCTGACCGTGGTTTTGGATAGGTCTCGCTGTCTATATTCAGCTTTGGTAAAAGAAATACTTTTGCATGTTGAGCTATCAAGTACTGAGACAAGTAAATCTTCTATGTAGCTAGCTACATTGGTAAGAGACCCCCGTGCTTGGTGATTTTCTGCCAGAGTTGACAAACAGATTTTGTTAGATCTGGCTATCAATGGATTCAACCACAAGATACTGACCGGTAACACGCCTGATTTCATTGTAAGTGTCTCTAATCAGATTGTTTCACTAGGTCTGATTTCCTGCATAGTTGGCATTCAAACTAGCGACGTCAAGTCAAATAGCATATGATGTTATTCTTACTGGCGCAATGAGTCAGCGGCTATTCCTGGATACGGCCTACCATAGAAACTGATTAACACCCATTGATTTAATTCAGCCTGGAGTCTGCAACGAGCACGTATTGGCATTAAGAGGTATGTCGACCTCAAACAGCACACGTCTTTTCAAAGAATCTGACAGATGTCTTGTCGTACCTCAAGGAGTGATCACGTCGTCAAGCTTATCATGCTTTTCATAATAAATACGAACTTCCTTACAACGTGAGCGAGTGATCTGATTGGCAGACCGGCAGCGGCGTTTAGTTTCCTGTACTTCGGAACTGACATGACCGTTTATTTCTCCACCGCAGAATACTTGCCATCATCGGTTTGATAACTGTGAGAGTCCCGCGATTTTTTGTGACCACGGTATAGATTGATTCTTACTCGTCGTCTCCTGGCGCTGCCAACGTGCAGTTCCTAGTTCTCCCGCATGCAACTGTGTATGGAGCAATTGGTTTTCTACTTGGAAAAAGTAAGCTGCAGTGCTTATTTGATAGTTGACTGGATCCTGACGGAACATTTTTAGCATATTTCAACTCATTCCCTTGCCATGTACGCAATTTTAGCTCTCATATTTCCAGGTTGCCCCTTGCTCGGGCGCTAACGTGCTCTTAGATTAAACGCACGGGAGTATCTACGCGAGAAGTTCGACAACTCAGACGATATGGTCTATCCAGATTTTGCGGACCCTGATTGTAATCACGGTGTAAGCGAAAGCTATTTTCAATTCCAGCCTTCCATGACTCACCCGATCTACTCCTCATCACTTCTCTCTAACAGGAAACAGAAGAAACAGCCACTGGAACATACGAGCTCTCCGTCGGGGAGCTGCGTTTTGCGTCACAAAAAGCTGAAATTGGGACGGAAGCATGAAGCTGCGTTATGTCAGGTTCTTTGTAATAGGCAACGTTATGGCCATGCACAGACGGCTTCTGACGTCAAACCGTATAGCACACCCTCTCTGTATTTATATTGTAATAGACATCGATGCAAAGCGATATTACCACTACTTATCTTACACTGTATGTGGAACTCAACGAATACAGTGAGCAGTAAGGAGAACAATCATCAAGCTCACTTCGTTGTGGCTGCAATGTGGCAGAAGTTGGCTAAGTCCCAAGTAAGTCCTTAAGTACACGGATGGACGGACCGCGTTAGCGGGCGGCAACACGTGCTACTCAGAGCGGGAGCTCCACTGCCTTTCAACGAGATACTCAGTACTAGAAAATGCTTCTCTCGCCTACATCTGACACACGAAATCTTGTTGTGCAAGCCTATGAAGGCCACCCGACGTATTTGTGCTCGAAGTGCTCTGCGGTTATCGTCTGTTTTTATTCACCCTTTGCTGGGAAGTCAAGATCTAACATAAACGGTAGACTTTGCAAGACGAAATGATCAGCAAGTCATTCTCTGGAAGAGATGGAAGAGGCTAGCAAGTATCCTATCTTTGTTAAGCTCCCCGCTTTGCTTTGCTTCAGTGTGCATTCACCTGTGTGCATGCAGGGGCAGGAGCTAGCGAAGTCTTCCACGAAGAAGGTCGAATTACTGACCGATGTTTACCTCAACTGTTTTCATCCATTAATACAGTCTCATGCAGTCAGCAACGAATGTCAAGCTTGGACGTCGAGAAGATCGATCTCTTTTGTGGGTGTTTAGTATATGTCGTCGTTGAATTAGCTGAATAGTGCCTTCTTCCCTCTCATTATCTCCCGCCGACGGTAAACATTGATACCGACTTCGGGTGCCATAAACGTAGGACTGGCGTGCATACAGTGGCAGACGTCTTTTGCCTAGGCTGCAACGACCGTCTCGGTTGGTTCTACCATAAAGCGGCGGACCATTCTCAGAAGTACAAAGAAGGTTTGCTTCACTTCACTACTTCTGCTTTATCAATACAGTATATGACGTCTGCCGTTTTGAACAAATTATCTGTACAGGAAAGTATCTATTGGAAAGAGAAAAGTTGGTGAAAGAGAACGCATGGGTTCTGGATGATGATGAACCTGCATCAGGACCGAGCCACGAGGCAGCAGAAGCGTCTCGTTGACTGGTATTCGTTGAATACTCGACTAGCATTCATATATTAATAGGGCGTTTCACGCTTGCGTTCTCGGCCATTTTATTATTAAGTTTTTTCGATGTCTGTTTTCGATGACGTTCAGTTTCTGCTCGTTTTACACTTTTGTTCGCTTTATTTTGGCATCCTGGCACTGTCCAGCTACTTGAGAAGAACCGCAGAGAAATCTAGTCGCTTCAGGGATCTCGCGAGAGTGCCATGTCAGATAGTTTTGGCCATCAAAAACGGCCTCGGAAAAACGACTCAAAACGGCCGGAAAACGCGACCGCGAAGCGCCCTAATATCGCGAAAGCCCACGCTAGTAAAATGAGCGTATAATAGAAAGGCTGCCTCATAAGTAAGATATTTCAACTCTCTTGCTACAGCTTCTGCGATTCGGATCTTGTTTATTATTCCAGGTTACGTGACGGTACGTCTCATTGAGACCGGGGTATCATAATCATCAGGTCATGAAAGGGTATATTCAGGCGCCAATAGAACATCTTCACCTTCACTTGTTCCGGACAATCTAACGCAACTGTCTTCATCTCCAAGAACAATTCTAGAGCCACTGGATACCAGACGAGAACCGTGCAACGAAGGTGACACCGGATTGGGCATCAGAGACCTCCGAGACGATGCAATGGACTCGGATTGGAATGGTGGCGTCTCGATAGCAACTGATCTTGGGGATACTCGAATCCCTCGCCCAGTTCTGTATCAACCATCGAAGGATTTTGGGCACGCCGAATTCTTAATTTCTATGTTTAGTGGGGAATGCCCAGACGTGGGCGTCGAGTCTGTTGGTGGCCCAGATTCCACTTCCTTGTCGTCGACAATGTCCTCTCTCGATATTATGAACTGGTTTACTGGCGGCGGGGCATTGTGGAGTGATTCGTCGATGCTATAAACCTCACTGCTTTCTGCTGCTTTCTTCCTTTTCCGGCGTACGAAGAAGAATGTAAGTAAGAATGACCGCAACGATCAGGGTTAGAGCACCGGCAATACCGCCCACAATAGGTCCAGCGTGCATTCGAATTTCGGATGAGGGATGGCGGGGCTCGGAGAATTCGACGACTCGGCGAAGCGGACGGAGGATTCAGAACAGCGGCTGCACCAGGTGCAGAAGTGCCATTTCGAACGAGGATGTAATCAAGAGTCAAAGAAGTGGAGTTTGTTTCAACATCACCATTATATATTACTGTGAGTGTGAGGGCCTTTATTGAACGTACGCGTTTGGAAAAATATCATATGGCTATCAAACGGGTCCAACGGGTTTTGCAGTGACGACGGTGAGATGGCGTTTATGTTGAGGATGGTAGCAGTTTCCTCGTTGATAGCATACGACGCCGTTGTGGCTTCAATGGATGCACTCTGGTTAACAAAGCCAAACCACGAAACTGATTCACCTGCAGCAATCATCGATATCAAATAAAGATTGTCCTCGGAGGGACGTGAAGCAAACTCACCGATGAACCGCAGAGTGGATGTCGACTGTTTCTTGTTTGTTACGGTTCCACCAAGAGCATCCCGAGTTGTTGCCTTCCATCCCGAGTCATATTCCATACGTGAATCCGGCAGGAAAATCTTGATCATCGTATTTTCTAATGGCCAAGCTGGAGAGGCTTGATATTGTATATAATCAAACCAGAATATACGCGCGAGTGCATTTGCATTGTTCGTTCGTGGAAAAATAACGCTGACAATGACAGTAATTTATTCTTTTCACTGTAATCAAGTGCCTTGCCAATTCGATACGTACCTTCCTGAACGATATTGGTATTCATTACAACCACCAAACCATGATCTAACGTCGTTCAATGTTGAGGAAATGTTGTTGAACAGAGAGAAATGCGCATTCTATCGTGTCGAAGGCCGCTGCGGAGGTTGAAGTCGGGTCCCCGCAGTGATGCAACAGGCCAACAGCTAAATTGATGTTGCTCCTTGAGTATGTCATGATTCGATATATATACGGCATGTTGCAAAATCTTATCCTTTTTCATGGACGGGGTTGCGTTAAACGAAGAATCGGCTTAGGGTCGAAACGAGAGGGGCCAATGGTGCGTCTGAGCTGCGAATTTCCTACAATACCAAACCACAAGTAAGACGGCAAGCTTTGAAATGGGGTATTTATGTCGGACTAGGATGAAATCTTTATCTTCCAGCGCTGTTCATGCTTGATGTCTCAGCAATTTCGCCAAAACGCGCTCTTTTATTTTGACGTGGACTGGGGCTGTGTCGTCTTTCCATAAGAGATTACTCTATTCCAGTCAGCGTCGCCATACATCCTCGAGGACATGAAGTTGCGTAAAGTAGTTCTAGTATCATCTTGGAAGAGACTTGCAACGAGACCTGTACGCATATATTCGATCATCATTTCGAGTATGTATTTAAGTATAACAAGTGCACTAACCATCGGATGGATTTTTTCCGAGAATGGAGAACATGCGACGATGAAGCCTCCAAATGTCCTGGCCTTGATTACCGAGAAAACTGTCGACAGACGATGTTTTGTCGATTGGTAAGAAAAAGCGTGTTGTGTAGATCACAGCGAGCACCGAAAAACCGTAAGCCGGTTGAGCTACAACGTCCGTACCGGTGGTATTTGTGAATCAATCAAACGACTATTCACGACTGCCTTTGCCGCCCATTTCACTCCTCGCTTTCTGCACCTCCAGGCGCTCAAGAACTGCCTTGTGTAGGCTCGAATTGCCTTTCCTGGGTTTGACGGCCGTTGAAGTGGTAGCAGAGCTCGATCCTGCAGCGCTGGAAGTAGGTGCGCTAGAAGTCGTTGTTGGTGAATACGACGAGCTGATCGCGCTTGGTGGCACAGTAGAGGTGCTGGAAAAGGTGCGTAGGTGCGGAGGAACAATGACGGGCGTCGCACGTGGTGGAGGCGGCCACTGTCATTCGTTGAGTTGGCAAGAAAAATCAAAATAAAAGCAATGATATAGAGACATACCCCGCGATTAGGCTGGTTGAAATGCAGTGCTGCCCACGGTGGATACTCTTTCTCTAATTTTACAATATGATCTTCTATGAATTTGAGACGAGCCAAAAGTGTGCGTGGTGGCGTTGGCACTGAAGTTGTGGGGTGGATATGAAGCCATAGAAGAAGATCATTAAACTCTTACCATATCGTAATGTGAGATGTGTTTCAACATTGGTGATGCGTTCATCTAGACCTGGATGTTTCTCGGAAGTAGCCTTGGAAGTAGCCTCTTCATCAAGCTTTCGTTCTGCTTGTCTGGCATCATCTTTCTCTTTTTTCTTTCCTTTCCCTTTGCGTTTTCTTGCTGGCTCGGATGCTTCTGCTAATTCTTCTTCGTCGGAATCTAGGATAAGCTTCCTTTTCCGCTGGGACTCGATGAAGACTGGATCTTGAGTGCTGGGTACCTCTTCCGCAGGGGGCGGAGCTGCAGGTGCTTGAATAACATCTAAGGCGACCGAAGACTTGGATATATCGTTTTTAGGTTTGGTCATCTTGATCGAAAGGCCCTTCTCCATACTTTGCGATATCATATTTGATCTGTTTATCTCTGTCAATCTGTTTTGCGTCGACGCGGGCACAAGATGTTATATTTCCCTTCATCAGCACCCTTCTCCCCTAAGTCTCGCCTCTTTTCAGCAAGGGTTTTAAGAAATTCGGCACGGTTGGAAGCATCGTTTCGGGCCCGAGTACGGGCAAGGAAATGTGAAATGGATTTGTTGACCTGAAACAAATAACTATTGAATTGAGGTATTGAAAAGAACAGTAATGCGGAGGCGAGCTTACCGATGATTGCGTCTTCGGTGAAGTACCACTGGGTACCTGAATGTACTCGAGCTTACGTTCATCGAGTGAACGATCATCGGTGCTGGTTATGTCGACTGCAGTGTCTGGATTCATCGACATATCGTTCGGTGTATTCATTTTATTTTCCGTCATACGACGTAATATAGCCTGCTTTATGTTAGAGCGCTTTTTCGAAACCATGGACAGAAAATTATGAACTCACCTGCAAATCATTCACTATTTCCTTCAACGCCACAGGGATAACCTTCTGCTCCCATTCAGGATTCAAGACCAACATATCGTTTTCGAAGCCCTTCAAAGCCTCTGTCATTTTGATTTTCACGAGGAATTTCTTGACAGCTTGATCCCAATTTTGTGATGTCTTAGCATCCAGAGGTTGAGGTTCAGGCGTAGGCAAATGTGCCTTTGGTGGTTTGGCATTCGCAGAATAGTTTGAAGTGGGCTTGTAATACGCCTTTTGAGGCGATTGTGTCGCAGAGTATGCGTGCGATTGCAACACATGAGCAGCATATGGATTGGAACTACTCAAGGTTGTTAGGCCAGACATCGTACTCGTTGGTGCAGTGTACCCGGCATATCCATTGGACCATGCAGCATTCCAGTTCGCGTAGTTCGCGTATGGCTGTGGTATCGTCGTCCCATTGGAGTGCGAAACTAAAGGTGGAAGGGAAAGTGAGGTAGTTGAAGGTTGGTTCTGTATGGATTGTGAAGGCGTTTTCGAAGAGCTCGCCGCTGAGGAAGGAGGTCCGTCTGTCATGGTCGTCTCATTCCGCTATTATTTGAGCAACGCTGAAGCTCCAAGTCCGTCTATTTGTCGAGTGATGTTGTGCAAGGGGAGAAGGAGTCAAAAAAATTCAGTCTCAAGACAGGGTCAAACCGCATTTGGACATCGCCGGCGCCGAGACGTCGTCTGGTGTCTTTTTCGTCTCTTCGTCCACTCAACCCATCATACGAATCAGCTATGGCAAAGAAACAGAAGGAAGAGACAGCCAATGTCAATGCTACCGCGAACCGAGATATTGTCCAGAGACTCAATTTTCTCTACCAAGCTAGCATCTATCTCCAATCTGTGACACCCTCTGGGTCATTAAATCAAGGAAAAGATCGACAGGGAGATAATACAGGCCAAGAAGCTATGGATGTTGATGATGCCTCTTCAAAGAAGATCTCAGTTTCAAAAAATGAAGACGAACCAACTAGAATAAGACCCAGGCGGAAGGTGGGGACGAAACGAACGACCGGCGATCTCTCAAGAAGTTACGTGCAATGTATGCGCGTTGTCGGCCAAAAACCACAGTTAAAATGTATGCGGTCCTCAAACATTCTAAAATTCATACCTCGATTCATGAATTTTTGTAGAGACCCTTCTTTAAAACGCTCTCTCTGTTCGGGATGTAGTTCGACCCTCATCCCAGGTTCTTCTGCGTCAATACGCATTAAAAGTGAGCAAGGTTTCTATCTAGAGCCACATTTCTCAATCCGAGTCTTTCAGAATCTGCAAGCCAAGGCCATCTCATTATATATACGTGTTTGCATTGTAGGACTACTAAGCGAATACCTGCACCACCGAACGGCGGTGCAACTGGGTTAGAGCTAATCAACAATACAGCTTCAGACCTTCCTCTACCTAGCACGGATACCTTGTCGTCTAATGGACCTAACGGCGGAATGACGTCTGCTGTTCCAACGGGACCACCTCAGAACTCTAACAAGAAGAAACCGACTCGTCCTCGACCCCTTCCTCTTTTCGCCCGACCAGATGCTGGTCATGTAATATTCCGCGGCAATGAACGATTACCCCTGGACGAAAAGACTGGATTTGGCGTATTCTTTGGCTGAAACCGCTGGTTTTCTGGCCTCAACGCGGTGTAGCTTCGCCTCAGATGAATAACTCACGCCGTTACTCAAACGTTATGGCTTTGACTTATGAATCATATCGGGTCCAACTATTGTGTATGCGCTCCTACGAAGCTGGTGTGGAATTTGAAGATGTATACCCCTTGTTTCCCGGGCTTCAGATTCGTTACCGATGGGGGCCGTGATGTACTGTGCGGCTGTACAGGCGACAGAGAAACAGCAGATGTCAGGATGTTTTAGGGCTGCCACAAGTGTACGTATTCCACATACCACAGCCTTCTGGCGCAGAATATACAGGGAATGGCGATTCAAAATGTCATTATCTTCTTGAAGTCCTTCAAATCGAATTGTCTGGTATTAACTAGCAAATACAGAAGAGGAGAACAATAAATTACTAGCTAGCGTCCGAATCTGCCCAGCAACATCAGGCACCTTCAGTATGTGCATATTTTTAGAACGCACTAGGCGTTCAAGACAATCAGGCGAGCGCTTACGAGTTCGAGCATTTCGTAAGTTGGGGATGGACCAATGCAGCCCACAGCGGCTATTCAGTGATTCAATTTTAGCTTTCAAAACTAGTCCGACTGCGTCCGTCATCACTTAAAATAGCTGTAAATTATTAAATTGGATACTCAAGGGACGATGGCCAGCAATTCGACTGTCCAGTTTATTTCCAACATTTGTCCAACATGCAAAGTATTGAATCTAGCCGAGGTTCCTACAGGGTCTTCAAATTTCGGAACACCTGCAAAGTTCCTTGTACACCGCCTTGCTACAGGCAGATACGAGTCGAGCGTTGTCCAGCCATCTCGGATTACGAGCCAGATATGGCTGAAGGTTTCCGTGCGTGACAATCGTGGCAAGTCGGCCGGCCGGTATGAGCTCAACTTTATCGATATCATTGAACGAAAAGTGGTCAGCGCATCTGCTAAAATACTTACCAGGGCTCAGCTGGTCACTATAGTTTTGCTATAATTGCTTTCTTGAACCACCACTGTTCCAGGCAGAGCTCGTATGGCTCACATCGTCAAGGGGAGGCGCCGCAAAACGGTCTCTTTCGGAACCCAGTTATCTCTGTGCCTGCACATGGGGCCTTCCAATCCATTAAAATCGCCCCGATAAAGCCTTCATATCCCCGTCCAGAGCCCGTTTGCTGTGCACACGCTGCAGAATTGCTACGCCCAAGGACCCTTAAAGTTGGTGCCTTTTCATGTCCTGGCTTCCGGAATCAGCTCCTGAAGGGATGTTGTTGAACTTGAAGGTGCATATATAACGAACGACACGAGCTGTCAATTCCGTTGTCGATTCATCCCCCTTCGTTTCCTTTTGTCCCCAGAATGTTCACCTTCAATGAGCGATTGGGGGTTTTTCCTTACGGTCGAAGCATCCTTGTGAGTTTGATCTGCCAAATGATCGTTGATTCGATGATGCTGAACCTCAATCATCCAGCCTTTCGGCAGCAGCTGTAGGCTCTATCCTGTGTTTCGTCATTGTACGTCCTATTTTCTCTTCTTCTTTGATCACGATGATGTTCTAACCCATCCTATTTGTGTAGTACAAATGGTTGAGGAGGACTGTGACAACTTGGGGGAAATCAGCCGTTCTGAGCACCGATGCAACCGACTCTAGCTTGTTCCTAAATTTGATGCTTGCTGATTTGATTCAGGCAATTGGTGCGTAGCCTTTATGTTGCTAGATAACAGTCTCTTATCCATGCTTTCATAGGTAATATGCCGAGCATCAGATGGATGGAAAATGGGGTATGTTTATTTCGAGATATCATACATGTCTCCAGAAGATTAATATGAATCTCAGTTCATAACGGAGGGTCAGCTGTGTACTGCGCAGGCTGCTATTAAGCAGGTCGGGATAGTTGGGGTGGCCATGACGTGAGTACCACTTGGTGGCCTTGATATATGAAGACTATGCTGATGAATATCGTTTCTTGCAACCAGTTCCCTCGTACGTATACCTTACTATCCACCTCCAAATATGTAGATCTAAATCCAAACTCATGGAATCCAGGCCATCGGCGTCCACACCTTCTCTATCCTTGTGCTCCGCTGGCGGGCACCCAAACACATCTCCAAACTCCTCGTTGTCGGCATCTGGATCTTCGCAGCCCTCGTCATTGGCATCCCCAACGCCATCCACAGAAACACAAAGTACTACGGCGATACCGGATACTGGTGCTGGATCCTCCAGGAATTCAAGACCGAGCAGATCGTGACCGAGTACCTCTGGGTGTGGTCGGCGGGGATTCTGATGGTCATACTGTATAGCATTATGTTTGTGGTTATGAGGGGGTGGGTCGTGCTGGATGAGGGTGTGCATTGGTATAAGAATTATCGGCCCAAACACCCAAGTCTTGCTGTTCCTGAAACTGAGGAGGACAAAGCTTCAAAGGAGATCGCAAATCTAATGCTATTGTGAGTCCAATCAAAGCACTAGTATCCAATCCACCTGTTTATCTGAGATGCTGATGCTGATACTGTCATCTCTTTCCAGCTACCCGGCTGTCTACGTCTTCTGTGTATTCCCCAACAGCCTCTCGCGATGGATGTACTTCTCCGGCTTCCAAACGCCCTACCAATTCACGCTCTTCGCCTCGACGCTCTTCGCCCTCTCCGGACTATTCAATGTCATCCTCTTCTTCTCGACCCGGCCGGATCTCGTCAAAGGGCCGAATGTCATCATTGAATCCGAATCCGAATCCTTGCCACTGCACTATCGCAAGGACTCGTCATCGACATCTCACGCGCCAGCGAACAGCAAGCTCGGGCGGCTGCCAGAGCGTAATTACAACGACGCTAATGCGCCTATGGGCACGGAGGCGTGGCCTGCTCAGGGATACGGACGTGGACACCCTGACGCGTTCGAACCACCGGCGGCTCTGTATGACTATCCGAATGGGAATGGGAATGCTGTCTACTCGTCGCCTACTGCGTTCAATGGGGCGCTGGGTCTGCCTACGCATGTGAGGAACAACAGTTATCGATCGGACGAGTTGAAACGGTCCAAAGAGTCTGCTTCGCTTATCGAGGATGACGAGGAGGACTATGGCCGTCTTCCTGGAGCATAGTTTGCACTTTGGACTCTGATTTTTGACTTGATTGAGTCGTGTAGTATGATAATTTGTTTTCTTAGCATGGGTGTACTACTTACGGGGATGATGTATCTCTTCATTAGCATTTTTACGGACTGATGTGCATATACAATACAATATACCTTTACCTGTCTACATGGATCGTGTATTTAATATTACTGCTTTATTCAAGCTGAAACAAACACAGCTGCGTCTGATAAATGAGAAGGGATTTTGGACGGACTGCCAGCCTGGGTGATCGAATCATTCGAACCCTCCAAGTCTTTGAAATATAGTGTATACAAAACCTGTGCAAGTTATTATTGCATTACTCTCCTGAGTCCTTTCGTTCCAAACGTTCACGGTTAATCTGTTTTTGACATGATCTACACACAAGAATACTTTTAAGAAGACTGTCAGCTTTTGGTCAGTTTCCCAATAAGTACATAGGCTGTATCAGCGATACGACTGTCATAAATAGCTCATTTGAAAATTTTACTGTGAAACGTTCTGAATTAGCTTTTTCTGCGGTTTCGGAGTCGTTCTGTTCCTTTGGGGTGAGTCCATGTACTGCCTGCTCCGCGGAGGACCGTTGACATTTAGGCACATTGGTTACAAGTATGTGGCACTTGGTAAGTATCAGTGTCAATGCGTTCTCTCTCTCTCAAGCTATTTGTAGAAATTTCTGAATCTGGGTTCTGGGTTCTGGATTCTGTCAAACATGAAGTTGAACAGAAATTCTGCCTTTGGCTTGAAACTTGACAGGAGGATCGTTCTCACTCCTGCCCGCTGGGTACCAATGCGACTAAGGTTCTTGACAGCCTGAGGGGAGTTTGGTATTTTGGCCTTCGAAGTTGGGCCTCAGACAACGCTCTGTACTTTCTTTTTCTTTTTCCGGTCAATGACATAGTTGATCGTTGATAGCCTGAACTCCGACCTCACGAGGATGTCGGACTCGGACTCGGAGTTACTTCATGAACGAATTCGCCTGTTTGATTTGAGTGTACATAACAGTGAGTATCCGGTGACTGCCATCTAATATTTTGTTCGTTGCCTCCGCAGAGTCCATGTCTGTACAGAAACACGCACGTTGTACTGGTACGAAGCGGAGCAGGTCAAGGCAGTGTTGGACGGTTATTAACTGGAGTTACGACTCCAGGGCACAATTTACAATTGAACGCGAGCATTTTTGAAGAACGGATCACGATTCACCGACGACGCGTCAGATCAAGTCTATTGGCGTCAAGTCGAGTCAAGGTACATACCTGCCCGTTCGACCGTCGACGTTCCGTGGACTGCGTGCGTACACAATCACGTAACAAGTAGAGAAACTAGACTAGAACCTGATTCCTGAGCTTGAGAACATACAGGACCTCAAGAGAAGGAAGCAAGAGTGGAGACTACGCAATTAACACAATGCGCCGTGGACGCCGGGGTTGATCATAAGTCAAATAACCCTACCTTAAAAGGCAACGGCCCTCGACATAAGTTTTTTTCTTGACATTGGACAAGACAAGTGTTGCCAGGTGTTGCCAGGTGTTGCCGTGCTTGGAGTCGGAGGACGGAGATGGAGATGGAGATGGAGATGAGGGATGAATTTCCAAGCGTGTCAGAGCGTGCCGCTGCCGCTGGCGGGGAATCAGAGGCAGGGGGTCTTTGAGAATGAGGCATGAGTGGATTGTTTGATTGGATTTGCATGTGAACGCGCGCTGAGCGCGGAGGATAATGGTTATGAAACTGCCAGTGGATTCTACGACCTCAAGTGGTAATTGTCGCCCAGTCGTACCGTGTATGTGAAGAAGCACACACATAGACTCCATCAGTAATGATATCATGCCTGGAACATCAACCTACTTTTACTTGATCATGGAGTGAGGCTAACTGTGAAGCTATCGGACTGGATGTCCGGGTCTTTTTAAACCGTGCGCTTCCTAAAGAGTGATATTTGTGGACCATGCGGTCGCAGCTGGAAGTGGAAATGACGCCGTAAGTACTCCGTGTGAAACGCCTTGTCGATCAGCTGAGCCTGGGTTCGGAAATGTGCAATGTTCGAGGGCATGCAGATTTGTATTTTGAGGGCAAAGTGAAGAGGATAGAGCGGGTTTCTTCGCCATTCAGACTCATGAGCTTTGATGTTAGGGGCATGTTAGGGGCAGAATCCGAGGACTATGATGAGTTTAGACTATTATCATGCGGGGAAACTTATGTAAAATAGATCTGCTGTCGTGGCTGAGTTGAGCCTTCACCTCGATTACTTACACGATTTCAAAAATAGTCAAGTTTAGTGTGAAAAAACGCAATCAAGGTTAAGATTTGGCGAAATTCTCAATAAAAGATACGGCATCTAACTCGGAATGATATACGAAGCATTTTTTCTTTTACAATTTGTGTTGATACATACATTTCGTTTTTATATGTAAGTAACAGCGGCTTAACTTGGCTCGTTCTTTACTTCATCTCAACGTCCTCATCGCTATCGTCGACCTCCTCATTGCCGTGCAAGCCGGCTTTGGCGAGAGCTTCTTTGGAGGTGTAGTCGACTTTGACGCCGCGGGTGCGACGGCCTGTGGGAAGAATGGCACTGGGATCGATCTCCTCGAATTCTTCCTCTTCCTGTGAAAAGATATATGACATATCAGCGCTGAGCCAGACTTATATGCGGGATCAGAAGAGAAAACAGAACGCGTCGCGTTGTGGGATGGGAACATGAATGATGACAATGACGCGTAACGAACCTCCTCTTCATCCTCTTCATCTCCGGATTGCATCTCTTCGTCGTCTTCATCATCCTCCTCTTCCTCTTCTTCCTCCTCCTCTGTGGACTCCTCTACGGCTTTGCCCTTTCCCTTGCCAGAGGGCGACGCGTTGACATTAGACTCGCCACTGGAAGCGGTATTTCTGACGACCAACACGCGTTAAAAGCAAGTTCAGCAGACAGAAGGGGAGGTACATACGATTTGTTAGAGGGGCTGGTGATGTTGGAAGACATAGCTGGGCGTAGAAGACGCGACGGTGATGGTGCAGATGAAAGGAAAGGTAGTATTACTATTCAACGATGGCTCTGTTTGTAGTCAGGCTGTCACATCGAATTTGTCACATTCATGCTGCCCGTCCTTTGTCTCTTGAATCTTCGCCATGACTCCCAGGCTTATTCTGTCAGTTCTGTGCTCAGTTACTCGGTCTTGCGACCTGGATGCTTATAGGCACCCAGAGGACAAGGACGGGTTACCAGTTACCAGACGGACAATAGTGCAAAAACTCTCCGGTCACTAGCCGTTAAATATAGTGCCGAACAGTGTGGTGATATCCAAATTAGTGGGAGGGGATCTGTCTATTATCTATCTGATGCAGCCGTGTGGAATCTAAGAATCCATAACCGGTTACCGCCATTGGCATCCGCCCACATGCAATCAGCGTATTTGCCGTGTTTTAATAACCTTACCTCAGCAAAAGCTTTCATTTCTATGTGGTCGGCATTCTACAAGCTCCAGTTTGGGTTGCTCCTTCTGTAAACTCCACCGTATTGTGGTTGTGAACTTGTAAAAGCCTCTTGCTCCCTTCTATCATGAAGGACTTCGTGCGCCGTGGTCGCTCGAACTCTGGCTCTGGTCCGGCACCCTCTATTCGCTCTGTTAAGCCCACCCGCATGTCCATCCTCCCATCCGTCAAGTTTCCCTCACTGCGTCGGCAAGATCCCAACGATCCTCCCCCGAACAACAAGCAGCCGCTCCTCACTTTAAGCTTATCCTCACGTTCCTTTCTCGACTCATCCGTCCAGGATGCTACGACCCACGAGGACTTCTACAAATTCAAGACGGTAGGAACATCCACCACGATCTCGAGGATAGATGGAAAACAAGTATTCCACAAAACCATCTCCATCAAATGGCCGCGCGCTGCCCACGAAGTCAGGGAAGGATTATACGGATGGGGTCCTGATTCAGATGAAGAACGCTCGCTGGTATGGGGGAGAGACGCTACTCAAGCTGGGTGCGCACCCGAAGTACGTCGCGAATTAATTTCATTTCGATCTGTCTGCTAAACTGAGGTTTCATCCGCGGTAGCGCCTCGCGCAAATTCAGCATTCCCAATTATTCTCACCCTATGAAATGGAAACGTTATGGACAAACGTATTGGGTGAGCAGAGCCACCTTATCCCCCGCTGTGTCATCCGCACACCACTAATTCCGCTCCAGTGCACGACAGCGTCAGTCAGAGGTCCTGTGGCCACATTAGACGCCACGAAGGGGCCGGAGCCCTTGAAATTAACGATTTACGAAACCCTACATGACAAGTACGACCCCGGACGCCCTGGCAGGATTCAAAGGGGTCTCGATCCTGCTTCTCGACTACCTGCTGCTCACGGCTATGCTGCTGGTGACGGACCTGCAAGAGTGGATGCTCGTGCGGAAGGCAGAGGGGGCAGTCTCGATCTCGCGGATACGAGCGGCCAGGGTCCAAGCTTCGCTCCCGATGTCCCCTTTAGATCGGATCCCAAGTTTAGAAAGATTATGTATGGCGAGCCCATCTACTCAAAAGTCGCCAACGGCCAGCGATCACGGCGGTCGTCGTCGCCATCGCCTGTGCGCGCACGCTCGCGCTCGCGCTCACGGCCGCGGACACCTGCGACCCCTGAATCAGGGATGCCCACCTTCGTGTACCCTGAGTCCGAAGCGTCCTCCCCGGGGCCCTCGCGGATGGCCACGCTGCTCCCGTCGATGACGGACTCGGACGACGAAGACGATGAAGACGACGACTACGACACGTTCTCGCTGCCCGATCCGCATAGGGCGAGCGCGCTTGCGGAGTCTTTCCACTTCTGCCCATCACGCCGACTACGCACAACTCCTGCCGAGCCCAACTACTACGGCGACCGTCCGCCGGTGCCGCCCCTGCCGCTGCAGTACGCGAAGTCGTTCGTGGGGCGCAATTTCAGCTCGCAGCCGCCGACGCCGGTGTCGGGGTCCTTTGTACAGTCTTGTGAGCCCCCGCTTCCCCCGCTGCATCACATCGCAGACCTCATCTCACGCCCGCGCTCTTCCCCACCCTTTCAAACTGTAGACACGACGGACAGCACGGATAACGGTAGTAGTATCATGCACGGCGGGAGCACGAGCCACCATGATGATACGACCTCGCATTCGCATTCACATTCGCACTCGCACTCGCTTAGCAGAAACTACCCCGAGGCGCTGGAACACCCGCGGGCGCCATCGATGGGCCGTGCGGAGAGCATCCGCTCGTACACGTCTACGACGAGTCGGACGGGGCTGCTGCGAAACGACCGCTCCCGCGCCCGCCGCCGGTGCCTTCTGTTAGTATCAGTGCGCCGCCCGTCGCGCGGCGCGTGCAGAGCTCGAGCCAGCTCGCGAACTACCCGTCGTTCCCGAAAGGATACGCCGCAGCAACCTCAGCTACCTCAGCAGCAAACGCGGCCGCAACGCTCGTTACCGCCGACGCCAGGGTTCGACGCGTCGCTTGCTGCGCAGCCATCGAGCCCCGTGCCCTCATCATCATCGTCATCGCAAAACCGCGACCCCGATTACACCGCCGCCAATACCAGCTCCAGCTCCAATACCAGCACCAGCACCAGCACCTACCTCCGCGTGACGACCTCGCACACGCTCATGCCGCCCGGGTCCGAATCCAGCAACAACAACAGCCTCCTGCACAGCCGGCAGCCGCCGATCACGAAGGCGTCGCAGGAGGACCTCGCGAGCTACGTGCACCTGCTCACGGTGTCGAGCCCGCAGCGCGATCTCCCGCCGGAGCCGCTGCCGAACACGAGCATCTTCGATGTGCCGCCACCGGCGTATAATACGATTGTGTTTAGCAAGAATAACGCCGCTGGTAGTGCTGGCGCGGCTGCTGCGTCGGAGGTGGGGGCGGAGACGGATTCGGGAATTGATACGCGGGGGAGATGGACACAGGGGTGGACATAGGGGCAGAGGCGGAGGCGTCGGGGCATGTTCATTATGCGCACACACATGGGCTGTCTCAGGGCCAGGAGCTGTATCAGCACTATCAGCAATACCATTCTCAGCAGCCTCAGCCAATCCAGTATCAGTACAGCCGCCGCCCGACGTTGCCGGACATCTATGATTCCGCTGTTTCGAATTCTCCATAGTTCAAGAATCAGAAGGGTTATGCTATATCTCTTGTCCTTACGGTTATGTGCTATCCCTTGCGAGCGGGGTTGCGAGTAAGCCTCAGGCAAGCCAACAAGCAAGCAAGCGCGCTCGTTCACGTTCACGTTCATGTTCACACTCCGTCCGTCTAAATCGCGCCCACGCCGTTAACTCGTCATCTCTCCCCTGGTGCTTCTCGAGCGTATAGAGTATTCCACGCGAAAATCGTGGATTGTCGCCGTCCTCGAGGCTGCTACTTCCTCGGCTGCGGCGTTCTTTAACCTTGATTTCGACTTCGACCTTCCTTCCTTCCTTCCTTCCTTTGACATGATCCAACGTTTTACCATATTCCAATCCAATTGTCTGTCATTTGTCCTTTTATTTTTAGAGTCTTTACGATCATTATTGTTGTTGTTTGAACAGCGCCGCGAGGCGCGCCCACTGTAACCGCCTACCCTCTTTTTTTCTCATAATTTTCGCCTTTTACGCTTCGCCTTGCGAATTTGCTTTTGCGTTTCTTTTTCACTCTCCAAACTTCAAACAAACCCCTTCCAACCGGATTTCGATTATCCGGCTCGGATATTTGGATGTCGGTGGTGTTTCTCGTTGTTGCCGTTGTTGCTGAATCCTGATTCCTTGGTTTTCGGCTTATGTTGTCAGATTTGGCAGGGTGTTTGTTTTTTTGGTTTCCTTATTTCCTTATTCCTTTATTCTTTTCGAACTTCTCATTCCTGGGCTGGTTGCAATTGGTTACTGGCTGTTGCCTAGTAGCATGCACCATAACCAACGCATTCAGTTGTTCTAGCGCTGGCAGTTTCTTCTTTTCTTTCCTTCTTCTTTTTCTCGTCTGCGCCGCGCTCTAGACCCCATGCCCCACGTGTACTCAGCCGATCATCTCTTCTCTTTCCCATCTGTTTTTTTATGGATTGTACGGAATCATGTACTCTTGGCGTATGGCTTATAGCCTATGTCGGATAGTGTAGTGTTAGCGCCTAGTTGCGTCTGTTCCTTTCTTTTAAATCACTTTCCCTTTTCCTCTCTTCTTTTTCGATCACTGGCTTTTCATTCCATTCATTCGGCCTTGTGCTTGCCACCAACCCTTACTCAAAATCCAACACTTAGTACTTACTCTAATCCCGCCGCTTTTTCCTCTTCTCTCTTCTTCCTTTCTTCTCGGTTCAATTTCAAAATTCAAGATCACCTTCCTATACAATTTCCACACAATCCAAATCCATCCATCATTCGACTCGACTCAAACTCAACTCTTTATACCAGCCCACTGTTTGGCAATGCATCCCAATCAACCTCATTTCACTTCATGTTCGTCCGTCGTCCGCCGTGTAGTGTAGTGCTATCATCTGTCCGTGTCTGTCTGTGTCTTTCTCTGATTCCAATTCTTTCCTCCCCCTCGAGCTCTGAGCCTCGTATACCGTATTCATTCCAAGTTTTATCGTACAGTACACTACTAGTTTTCTTCGTGTAATAATGCTACAGAAACAATTCAAGAATATTGTTTTTTCCTTGCCTTGTAGGATGTCTGATGGATGGCGTATAGTGTTTATTTAAATACATCAAACCTGATGAAGTGATGATGACGGGGGCTGCTATTATTATTGGGGGCCTGCTCCCCTCTCACTGCCCGATGCCAAATATCTAATCACACGTGATCCGCTGGCTTTGGATGGTCACCCCGTGAGAACTTTTAAAGTGCCGAGTGCCGAGGCCCGAGCACAGCTTCGCCATAGAGCATGCCAGGCACTGGCATAGCGAAGCGTTCTCATTACTGATGCCATATAGGCTCATGGTGAGAGTCGCCGACAATACCCCATTGCAGGCTAAGGCCCCTGTGTATCATTGACTGATGACGCGAGACTTAGCTGGCAGCGGCCTGCAGTGGTGCCCCCAGGCTTAATACTTGACGCCGCACCCGAATCCTGTTCCTTTCTTTCCGAGTCTTTGCTCAGTCTGGCACATTCTGTCTGACTTGCACATTGCGATTCATTTATTTGCGATCTCTCTCGTCGTTTACGAAACGAAACGAAACGCTTCATCGATCCGACGGCCCGTGTGCTTACTGCTTACTTATTTCGACTCTTTGGACCTGGTCCTTGGAAGGAAGGATCTGAATCATAAGTGTGTTTAGTGCGGATATGGCACAGGAGGATTTGACGTCGTGTGCCCTCTCCGACTCCAACTCTGGGATAGATAGGGATATGGATGGGGATAGGGATGAGCACACAGAAAGACCGGTGTTCATAGTCGTCATGGTGCGTATTATCTCATCTCATTCATATTATTCATATTCATACTTATATTTTCATTCTCATTCTCATTCTCTCCGAACCATCTCCCACCTCATTCACCGCACCCGCCTGCGCGCAGGGCGTATCAGGCACCGGCAAATCGACACTCGGCAGCGCGCTCGCCCAGGCGCTGCGCATGCCGTACGTGGAGGGCGACGACTTGCACCCGCGCGCGAACGTCGCGAAGATGGCCGCGGGGGTCCCGCTGGACGATGCGGACCGCGAGCCGTGGCTGGAGCTCGTCAGGGCGACGGCGGAGGGGAAGGTGGTGGAGCTGCAGGCGGAGGTGGAGGGAAAGGAAGGGGAGGGGAAGGGGAAAATGAGGAGGAAGGGAAGGGGAGAAGAAAGTGCTATGGGGTGGTTATAAGCTGCTCGGCGCTGAAAGCGTATTATCGCGATATACTCAGGGGGAAGCTGAAGCCGGCCTCGTCTACGGCTCCCTGCCTCTGCCTCTTCCCGCTGTCGTTGCGGGCTTAGGAGAGAGAGTCGAAGCCCAAGGCCCTCACCCTCAGCCTAATACCATCCCCACACACCTCGCGCCTGCACACCCCGCGCACCTCCCGACGTACTTCGTCTTCATCAGCGGCGCGCGCGCGGTGCTCCTGGACAGGATGGAGAAGCGGCCGGGCCATTTTATGAAGGCGACGATGCTGGACTCGCAGCTGCGCACGCTGGAGGACCCGACGGGCGAGGAGGGCGTCGTGGTGGTGTCGTTGGATGATAGCACGGAGGAGCAGGTGAGGAGTGCGTTGGAGGGCTTGGGGAAGGTTGCTGGGGAGGGATTTAGGGAGTATGTTAGGGAGCTTGATGCATTGAATTAGTACTGGTATTACTGATAGAGGATGGATGTAGTTTATGAGTATGTATGTAAATTGGAGGAATTTTATTTTTAGAGGTGCACTCGACACTGTATGTATTGCGGGAATTGCCGAAATGCGACGCGTGTGCATTGAGGGACCGTTGAGGGACGCGTCAGTGGACTACTTACATACCTCCTTCACCTATCCTCATCCCTTTCTTATATCTTCACAATGGTACGCAGATCTCTACTTGTTATACTTTCTACATATACACATGCGCATACACATACTGATAATCAAACCAGGCCAGACGTTATGACAGTGAGCACCATCCGATACCAGTGCATTGCGGAACAGGTTGCTAAAAGAAACGACGATCTAGGTCGCACAACCATCTTCTCGCCCGAGGGTGAGCCTCCATAATCCTGTACTAGACGCTGAACTCAAGAAACTGATGCATCGTCTCCTTATAGGCCGTCTGTACCAAAGTCAGTAGAAGATCTAGTGTTATTGATACTCTGATCCCAAGAAGCTCATCCCATCTCATCCCAAATTGCGATTACAGTCGAATATGCGATGGAAGCCATCTCGCACGCGGGCACCGTGCTCGGTGTCCTCGCGAAAGACGGCGTCGTCCTGGCGGCGGAGAAGAAAGTCACTGGAAAGCTCCTCGATCTGTCTAGTGCGAAGGACGGCGGGTATGGCGGGAGCGGGGAGAAGATCTATTTGCTCAATTCGTAAGTGGTTTTTCGTGTTTTTGTTTTCGTTCTTCTTGATGTCTTTTGATGTCTTTATGATTCGTTACTTTACTTTTAACCTCGCTTCTTTTCTTTTTGCTTGCTCGTTATCCTTTCTTTCTGGTACCCTGCTCTTCGGCACTTACCACTTACACTTCGTACCATATCCTTTACTCTATCCATCACCTTCCACCGCCTTCTTCCAATCCTGCATCTTCCGCTAACTAACACTACAATCCAATCCACCAGGAACGTCATCGGAGGCGTCGCCGGCCTCACCGCCGACGCGAACTCGCTCGTGAACTACGCGCGCTCGGCCGCGCAGCAGCACCTGTTGAACTACAACGAGGACATCCCCGTCGAGCTCCTCGCGCAGCGGCTCTGCGACATGAAGCAGGGGTATACGCAGTACGGAGGTATGTCGTATCCATATCCACTAGTTCCATATTCCGTGTCCGCATATCGGCGTCTATCCTTCCTTTTATCCACCCATCTAACCACCACCCCACAGGCCTCCGCCCCTTCGGCGTCTCCATCCTCTACGCGGGCTACGACCCGCACTACCACCTCCAGCTGTACCACTCGGACCCCTCGGGCAACTACTCCGGCTGGAAGGCCACCTGCATCGGCGCGAACAACGGCACCGCGCAGAGCCTGCTGAAGCAGGAGTAAAGACGACATCAGCGTGAAGGACGCCGTGGGCTTGGTGCTGAGGACGATGAGCAAGACGATGGACAGTACGACGTTGGGGAGCGAGAAATGTGAGTGTTCGGTTTTGTTTTGGGTTTTGGGGGGTTTTTGTTTTTGTGCGCCTGTGCTCATCACCTCCGAAATAGTGGAATTCGCAGTCCTGACACTGGACCCGACCACGAAACAGCCCCGGGCGAAGATCTACCGCCCGTCGGAGATCGACGCGCTCTTGCTCTCGGAGGGCCTGACGAAGAAGGACGAGGACGATGCGGAGATGAAGCCCGCTGCGTCTGCGTGATTTGGTTTTTTTTGTGGTGCACGGAAGGAAGAAGAAACTGGCTTTTAAATGAATATCCCAAGCGTACTTACTCCCACCCTTCCCGCCTCAGGATGTTGTGTATTTCTATTAGTACCTACCTACCCCGCTTTTTTTTCTTTCTTTGTTTTTGCGCAGGCAATGGAGTGAGATGAGATAAAAATGATAGATTGCTTTTTTCTCTGATTTTGAATGAATGAATGATGAATAATGGTTTTTCTGCATCTTCATCGATCTGCCGCTCAAAAATTTATCAGGTATGTAGATGGAAAAAGTACATGAACTCGAACTATGACAGCGGTAAGTAAGTGGGTAAATAAGCAAGTAGTAAATTCAGAGATATCCGCGGTTTAACGGGGCAGCGACTTGATCCCATCGACAACGACCCATCACCCAACGACGACGATAACAACAACGGCATATACTAACTATACTTAAATCAAAGATTCCAATAGCCGCGTTCCATGCCAATATTCAACGGGTCCAGTTCGGTCGACGGTCGAGGTGAAGCGCTCCGAGTCAGTGGTTATCGATTAATGGCAGGCCATGCCCTTGCCGCCGGTCGAGTCTGCGAGGATGGCGTCGACGTTGAGGGTTGCGCCGAAGATGTAGTGGCCGAGGGCGGCGCCGACGACGGTTGCTGCGATTAGGTAGGCCTGTTGGTGTGGTTTGGTTGGTTAGGTTAGGTTAAGTGAGTGTGCAGGGAGGGGGAAGGAAAGTGTCGGAGACGAATGGCACAAGACGAAGAGGCGGAAGCGGAGGGCGACAGCATAGAGAGTAAGGGGATAGAAAGAGAGTAGGCAGACAGGCGGTCAGGGACACTGAGCAGAGCATGGATAGACAATCAATGACGCACGTTGTATGTCATGAAGACAAGCATGAGGAAGAAGCTGAGGAACACTGTCGCGCCATACACGACTGCGCGGAGCACGCGGGATACAGTTGGTACTGGGGTCCTGTTGCATGCGCATAGGTAGGTATATGGTTTCCGGATAAAGTCAAATTCAAACTCACCCTGTAAGAGACGATTTCAGCGCCCGTCGACCGGTCAGCAGCCCCGCCTCCTCTCCCTCGGGATCCGAGTCGACATTACCTTCCAGTTCCCGTCCACCGTTACCACTCCCGCCTCCCGCCCGTCGCTCCCTGCTATTGCTCCTGTCCCTGCCCTTCGCCTTCTGCGCAGAAGGAGAAGAGGACGACTCCCCCTACGAGCGAGAGCGCGATGTGGCGGTCGAGCGTGCGCTGGAAGTTGCGCAGGTACTCGTACAGCACGCCGAGCGCGACGATCGCGAGGCACGAGAGGAGGAAGGCGGAGGAGGTCCGGATGTGCCAGCTGCGGAAGACGACGCAGGTGTCGATGATGTCTGTGTTCCTGTTGTTCGTTTTTCAATAAATGGTTGTTCAGATGGAGGGGATGGGATGCAAATGAGGTGAGGGGTGATTGACGATGGGAGGGAGATGGAGATGTGTGTGCTTACCAGAGCATGTTCATCTTACAGCGAGCCATGGGCATGTCGTGCCCTTCGTGTCCGCCGTGATCCATTGTAGGTGAGTTGAGTTGGTGTGCGGTCAGTTAGTGTAGAGGGATCCAGAAGGAAAGGTGGCCAAAGCCAATTCTGGATCTTCGGCGGCTTTAAGACACGTTGACTACCAATGCGGGGATAGTTCGTGACATATACTGAGCACTTCTCAGTGGTGACCTTTGACCTTTGACCTTGAAGCTTGAAGCTCGACGCCTAAAGTGTCGCTCAAACAATGAATCAGAGGAATCTCATTGGGCATACTTAGTCCTCAGTACATAGTCTTCAATGAGCTTCTGGTAAGCAGATCAGGTGGAATCAAATACATATATCACTAAAGATACTATTTATTATAATCTGAAATTCTGAATCTTGAACCTCGAACACGACCTCCATCAGTATGACGGGGGCGGGTGCCCAGTGCCCAGAACTATTTTGCCCATGAGGTCCTTGAGTGGATCTCCGGGTAAGGATCGACGCACTCTACTGTAGCGTACCCTACAATCGTGATGATCCTGCGTCTCACACCCATGCGCAAGTAGTTCTTGAGCGCCTAGTGCAACTGGTATATATGTAGGGTCGTAGTAGATCACCTAGTCTATGGGTTTTGGTGCTCAGGTAGTCCGAGTTGTGTCTTCCAAACGCCGTGCAAGGAGGGGACGGAATAATTGCAGGTTTTTGCAGTGCGTCTTGCCGCGCTCTTGGTCGTGAAGTGCACAGGTCGTGAAACTATGGAGTGTATGTAATTATGTGTGTTGTATCAAACGAAGTTAAGAGTTCCCAGCAGGACACAAGGGTATAATTGCAATTGAACGAAATATACGACAGCAATAATTGAAGCAAGTAGTCCGACAAGTTTCAAAAGCTAAATGCTCTCGAATGAAAACATCGGCGGACGTTCATCCCTCACCCCCAAAACGATGTCAATAGGAGATTCCGTTCGCAGATCTGCAACCAGAACCAGAACCACGACCCAGTCAGCCATCAATTTCTAAATAAAGAGTCATACATACATGATTTCTCACTGCTGTCGTTTGGGATGTAAACCAAAGAACGATTCCCTTGCCTCGCCCAATGGCGGTGTTTCAGAGCGTCGGGGTCGTCTGTTATAGGCGCCCATTTGTCCAGAATTTTCCTTGCGAGCGCCCCGTTTTCGGTTCCTGGGCATTGGCACTTTGCGATACTCTTCAGTGCGTAGTGCACACCTGAGACCTGTATTATGTGATGTTATTGCACCTGCTAGAATGTCTTTGTTTCCATGAGAGGAACATAAATTAAAAACGCACATAGATGTCTCTCGCATGATCCACTCTAACAGCGTCAATCTTGGCTAGAATTCTTCTGACTTCATCGTGCTCGATCAGGCATCGAATCCCACTTTGCTCATGGTACCTATAATCCAACAAATCAGGCAATCGAGCAACGAGCGCGTCTCGCAGGATCTCGAGATCGAAGGAGGTGGTGGCGAGGAACCAATCTTCAAAATGTCTGTGCTGCGGTTGTAACCAGAAGCTCACGGGCTCAGAGAAGTAAATGCTGAGACTTCTGAGGCGGTGGGTTTCGTTTGAGAGGAGTGGGTTGGAATTTAGGGTAGAAATGTTGTCGGGCTGCGGCTCGCAGCGAGATGAGGCGAGCTTGTTCAGGGCTGTCGATACATTTGCGGTGATGTCGTCGCCATTGTAAAACTCACACGTCTCTAATAAGGGTACAAGAGGCCGGTGCGCATGCTCACTTAGGCTGGCTCCGGCGAGATTGTGAATATCGATATCAGATCCCAACGGAAGCGTAGCGCTTAAGTGGATCAACGCCGGCGTCAGCTTGAGCAAGTCTGTCAGCTGGCCGGGCTCGATAAACTTGAAGCGGAGAGCCAACCTCTTCAGAGCGAGACAGGGAGACGAGTTTTTGAGCATGCGCTGGAGCGTGGGCGCCATATTTTCTATGCGGGAGATGATTCGGATGTCTTGGATCGAGGGCAACGTGAGATAGTCGAAGCAGCCTACGTCTGCGTCATTGAGATAGAGCTGGTGTGGAATCTCCACATGCAACTGAACGAGGCAGGGCAAGGTAAGCGTTGGGAAGACGAGTTCGTTGCCGAGTGCGATCATAGTTAGTGTTTCTAGCACTGGGGAGCGCATGGCGCGAGTGATCTGAAATTCGTCGTCGTCGAATCTTTCCGTGTAGTGCTTGAGCTGTGCAAAAGGTAAAGGAATCTCCCTTGAGAAGGGGTATCGATATGAACGGATGTGAGCTGGGGTGCGTCTTCGAAGAAGTCAATGCTGTCCTGGGGAAACCATGACTGTCTCGATATTGAGAGGGTCAAGGACTTGAGCGCGGTGAGTCGGCCATTGATGCTTCGCAGCCCGCCGGGGACGCACACGCCCAGTTTGATCGCGGCTGTCTCCCATCGCTCGGCGTGTTGGCAGAGGAGGTCGACTGTGGAGTGGTGTTTGTCTGCTTGGTCGTGGTAGGAGTGTGTCGCGTCAATGCATAGATTGAGGAGAGTGCCGATGGAACGCTGGAGCAGCTCGCGGAGGTACTCCAGCTGCAGTTTCGTGGTCGTGCAGGATGGCTTTAGCTGGATGGTGGGGAGGTAGTTCCATAAGGATGGCATGTTCAAAGCAATTGTACGCCAGGTGCCGCAGGCTTGGGAGAGCGCCCATGACGGGTGTTCAGTTGAGTTAAGTCGCCATTGCAGATCGTGGTGATTTAAGTGGAAGTGGGCAACGTGTAGAAATATCTCTTGCAGAATCTCGGCGGGCAGCCGGCGGATAGTTGATAGGATCCCTCGGTGTTGATGAATGAAGATGTTTGCTTGATCTATCTTGTGCGTCGTTACTAGTCTCCACGCACGGCTCGTCCGACTACCATGGTCATGATCATCCTTCGACTGCGACTCGGCATTCTGTCTTTGCGAAAAAGTAGCGATCAAGCGCGCCTCTTCCTCTTGTGCTTGTGCGATTGCATCAAGGATGAGTTCGGCTTCTGCATCTGTGGGCACTTGGTTGCAGAGAAGGAGGTGGGGGCAAGGTGGGTCAGGTAGTTGTGTTTGCGAAACGCCAGGTAGGGAAGGGATGATCACGGCTTCGGCAGAGCATATTGTGCTCTTGGACGTGGTGTGAACACGCTGTGATGTCCTGGCGAACTTTGATTTGGAGCGTAATGCGCTGTGCTGCGCGCGCCACTTTGTGAGACGAACTGCTTGCTTTAGGCGTTTGAATTTTGTCTGGAAGGATCGCTGTTTTTGGTGAAATGAGCTGGTAAAGATTAGGGCTATGAAGGACTTACTCGAAACCAATAGAGCATATTGCGAGCTGGAGTAGATCCTAGTCGATGGGGCGTTTTGGTTGACCTTTATTCGGTCTCTAGCTTCTTATGAGTATGACTTGCCTTGACAACTCAGATGAGGTAGGAAGCCAATAGATGTATCTTGTTAATGGGATCAAAAGCTGTACATACATCATTACCGTGTACGAGTTGTTTACGAGTAACAAGATGTTTTGCGGCGCAGACTGAGGCTATATTAAGACTTGAGTTGCAGTGCACGTGAGCATCCTGCTGAGTCAGCTTCGGATGCCAAGTTTTGTCCAAAGTGGCTTTCTTCCGACAAACGCCATCAGACAACCCTCATTTTATTCGTGCTGTTATTGCTGCTCCTTTGGACCATCTATCGTTGTGGAGCTGGAGGCTGAACTCATTCTGATCCCATCGATATCTACCTTCATTCTTTGTCTTTACTGGACCCACCCTTCTATGGCCGCATGCATGCGGTGGTGGGAATTCTTAGGCGCCCACAATCGCTGAATTCGGTCTTTCCGTCTCACATCTCTGGCATCAACGTGGACTTTGTACGAATTTCTTGAGGCTCGACTCTGATTGAACCAGGTCAATTGATTTCAAACCATGCTGTGGACAAGCTCCACCTTCCTATCGACTGACATTTCGATGTCCGCAACGCTTCTTGATGTGTCTACGAATTCGCCGTATCTTTTCGTTGTCATTTAGCTTGGATGGGAAGTGATAACAAAAGCTCGGTATCAGAAATTTTTTGCTATGTTTTCGTCTTAATTCAGAACATATGGACTCACACACGGCATTATTGTATCTTGGACTAGTTGCCGATTGGACGAGCGCATGTCAAACAAATCGATCGTAGACTGTGCACAAACATGACCATCTTGTGTTCGAAAGGTATATAAACCTTTCCCCCTCCTGTGACTCCTCTTTCTCCCAAACCACCACCATCTCGCCGCTGCCCTGCCCTCACTCAAAGGCGAACGGGTTTTACTCTCGAGCGATATATTCTCTGGAATCGTGTTGCCTTTCTGCAACTCGTACACCATGGCGCATACCATTACCAGCATCGTTTCTTTTTCTCGCCGTCGTCGGTCTATTAGGAGTGCTTGATCTCGCCCAGTGGCATCATTGTAGTAAGCATCTGTTGTCATCTCATCCATCCTCTTTCATACTAAGTATATCGCGCATATAGTCACTCAAACATTTAATCGATGGCCATCTACCCTTTGATGAGCCGAAACCGTTTAACGTTGTCGCCAGAGCTTGCCATTATCCATGACATAGTCAACGCCCGTCCATACATTGCTCGTCTTTGTACGACGACACCATTCTTCAACGATGGGCCTACAACTCGCCATCACCCATGGGTGTTATGATTGCAGTAAGTAATCGTTGTCTTCAATCACCTTCAAAGATAATCATACACGCATATAGTCACCCAAAATGAAACGCTGAGTCAACACATGACCAATATCGTAGTCCATCTACCTTGGATGCTGGCCGCTATCTTGGTATTTTGTGTGCTCTCGCCGGTCGACTTTGTGGCTGACTTGTATATAGTGCCGGCATCTGTCATGGTTCCAAAACCTCGGCGGACACTCCGACGCAGTGTGGTTGAGAGATGACCGGGTCACGCCGATCTTCCTGGGTTCGCTTCAAAGTTCACAGATTAAATGACCTATCCCTTCCCAGTTCACTGGGGAGCGGGGTACGTCGATCTTCCTGCTTATACTGCGCAACCTTCATAGATAATCGCTAGATGGCCTCCCTCCAACCGTCAAGTACCTGCGGAGGTTGTATCCGTTGCGACGACAAAGTCCTCATATGATCAAGTGTATTCTCGTATTCATCACGATCGGTCTACTGGTATCTGTCTGCAGCAGTACAGTTTCGCCTAGTGATGGTACAGTGTGCAAAACTCCTCTATGTGGCTGTCGTCTGAAGACCCGAGGGAAAAACACGTGGCCGTTAGGAAGGAATGCAACCAAAACAAAGAAAACAGAGATAAGGGAGAAAAATAGAAGGAACAAAAATAAAATAACAATAAAAACACACATACACACAATCCATGAACCTACAACCCATAAATTCGAATCTTGATGGCAACTTGATACCCAGTTGTTACACGTCTTATTAGTATACTTTTAGGCCTCTATGCTAGATACAAAGCAATTTTATAGCATGCTAAAAGCTCTTTCATATTAAGTATTTTCGACTTATACGTATAACTACATCACAACATTTGAACCTCATTTGAATCTTATTGTCGTTGTTGTCTCTCGTATCGTACACTAGAATGACTAGAGTACGGCATTCATTCTCGAAGTCTAAACGTTAGTGACGGTAATTCAGACTGTCTGGATTGTCCATCATTGTCTTCCAGACGGGAATACTACTTCTGCGACAAATGGTCCACAGGGCCGGGGAAGCGAATATAGACCGCTCTGAGACGTTGGACTTTCAACAGAAGCATGTTATTAGCGGTTTCGTTTCAAGTTAGCGGCGGCCCCCGCCAACTCTGCATTGTTGGTATCATCAACAGCATGGAAATCGCATCTACGCAATAAAGGTACGAGGGTAATGAAGGAGAAGTACAAGCGGCACCCGGACGGTCTCCAGCGAAGAAAACTACGGGCTCAAGGGGACCGACACCGATAGCGTCTGGAGGCATTGCCATTGCCCACAGAATGCAAAAACCACGCATGCGGCACGCGCAAAATTCGACTCCCTCTGTGGCCGATAATCATACAACAGTGGGCAAAGAAGCTGTAAAATCAGGTGCTAGCACCGAGACACCAGCCCTTCGATCCAAGTCCACTCCGTCTCTGACGCCCAATGGGACGCGGCCGGAAATGTGTTCATCATCATTGCTAGATTCTTGTCGGCTAGGGCTAGTATCCCATGGCTCTAGGATTGTTCTCAGAGATGAAGATAGTGGGATTAGATTGTCCGGAACGAGTGGAGACGAAGGCGAAGTTGTATTATTGTCTCCTGAATATGACCGGACTAATTGCGAGGGTGTCGCAATAGCATTACTTTTTGTGGTTTTCCTGCTAAATCCACCACAAATGACAGGTTACAGTGGCCGCACCCACCACACGCGACACCACCAAGCATTTTCTGCACAGTTTAACGCTATCGCTTCAACAGTCGTTAGACCAAGGAAAGGTGATTAGAGCCCACATAAGGCAATCTTGAGTGCCCATAGTGCAACTGGTATATGCATAGGGTCGTAGTAGATCACCCGGTTTATGGGTTTCAGTGCTCAGATGGTCCGAGTCGTGTCTTCCAAACATCGGGCAGGGAGGGGAGGGGATAATCCCAGACTTTTGCAGTGCGCATTGCCGCGCTCTTGGACGTGAGGTGCACAGGTCGTAAAGTTACGGGCTGTATCTAATCATGTGTGTTGTATCGGACGAAATTCGAGTTCCCAGCGAGACACATTTATAATTGCAATTGAACGAAAGTTACGACAGTAATAATTGCAGCAAGTAGTCCTACAAGTTTTAAAAGCTAAATGAACACATCGGCAAACGATCATCCCTCATCCCCAAAACGATATCAGCAGAAGATTCCGTTCGCAGATCTGCAACCAGAGCCAGAACCACGAAGCAATCAGATATCAATTTCCAAATAAAGAGCAATGCAAAAGTTTTTCCCTGGATTAATCGACAGCTCGTCCGGAAGTCTGGTGACGAAAGTAGCCACCACCAGTGCCCCAAATGGCGATGCAGATTTTGAGCCAGGAGCGTAGATAACTAGAGGCGTAGGAGAAGTAGTTGGGGAAGACCTCGTATTGATCGCGATGCTACTGTCGTTGTTGTAGGAATTAGGGGGCACTGGAATATTAGCACTAGGGATTATGATGGACAACCTAGAGCTCCTTGATTGAACTTGGCGAGTCTCGCCTACAACATCAGAGCCTTCGGAGTAGCCTGAAGGTTCAAAGTCGTGGTTTGAAGACGAGATGCCGCCAGAACGATTGACCGCCTTTGAGTTCGTCCACAGACTCGTGGCTGGGGGCTTGCAGTCGGCAATCCATGAGCCGCGGCTGGGAGGCTCGCAGTCCGACGCGATCCAAATCCCATGGATTTCTTCAGTCGATCACCCAATGCTTTGGCTTTCGACTCTTTTGCGGGACTTTGACGATTAGCGGACATCTCGATGGTGAGGGTAGCAAAACAACAGTCCGGTTGGAAAGCGCAGAGGGACGATGTAGGGCTGCACACCGTAACCGTATATAGCGGTATACGGCTCCTTGTAAAATCATCACCTACGGCACGATCTCATGACCAACTGAGCGGCTGGGGAGATGACAAGGCTTCCTTTCCAGATTTACATCGAACTCTGCAGTAAGATACCCGTGTATTACGTTTCAAATACTTGTATCTTTTCTTGGCTACTACACAACAAGGTGATGCCGAGATATCTTACCAACGTAGACTGGGTTCGAGTCTAGCTCCTACCACCCAACTGCCAATCCCTTCTTGTACTCGTGCTTGAGGGCCCCTCGTATGATAGATGGCAGAGGAACCATGGCTCGTCGTAGGCGACACCGACACGGACACTGATTTGATCAAGTACACGGGTCCATGGTTCGCCGGCGCCTCCAACACCTCTGCCTTCAATGACCCTGTGGACACTCCGGGAAACCGTACAAGGGCTCTCTACACGGGAGGTTGACAAACGCTAGTCTATCCTTTACCTTCAACGATGATCCTCGCCTTTGTGCCTTCTTCGGCTTCAAGAACAATAGCACCTCTCGCTCACTCGTATATTAATAACAGGCGCCTACCATTGACAGGGACTAGGATACACTTTACAGGATCGCTGGCGTTTGCGGAGATAGGCCCAATAAGCCCAAACATCCTCACGCCCTCGCCCTCCGTGGAGTGTGTTGTGTCGTGCTCGTGCTCGTCTGCCAACATCGTCGTCATTCGCGGACTCTCAAAGGTCGTTGCGAGGGGAGCAATCAGCAGTTCTGCGATATGATATGTTACACGCCGTTGTCGGACGCGGCCCGCACACATACTCACAGTCATGTACAGTACAACGGTGACAGTGATGCTGGAGAAATACCACCACTACTCCGTTGGCGCTTCAGTACATCCTCGTCCAAATTGACACTTCTGCTGGTGCTGGTACTACGACCCTTGCTCTCGATCCTGTCGCGTCGTCGTCGCATTTTCCGAGCCCCACCGATATCATTGCCCTATTTCCAGCTGACGACGACACGTGGAGGCATATTGGACCTATTGGCGTCGGTGGTCTGACCTTCATCGTCATCGTCACCGAGTCTACACAAGGCAGTTCATGAGCGCCTATAGTGCAACTGGTATATATGTAGGATCGTAGTAGATCACCTAGTCTATGGGTTTCGGTGCTCAGGTAGTCCGAGTTGTGTCTTCCAAACGCCGGGCAAGGAGGGGACGGAATAATTGCAGGCTTTTGGAGTGCGCCTTGCCGCGCTCTTGGACGTGAAGTGCACAGGTCGTGAAACTATGGAGTGTATGTAATTATGTGTGTTGTATCAAACGAAGTTAAGAGTTCCCAGCAGGACACAAGGGTATAATTGCAATTGAACGAAATATACGACAGCAATAATTGAAGCAAGTAGTCCGACAAGTTTCAAAAGCTAAACGCTCTCGAATGAGAACATCGGCGGACGTTCATCCCTCACCCCCAAAACGATGTCAATAGGAGATTCCGTTCGCAGATCTGCAACCAGCACCAGAACCACGACCTAGTCAGCCATCAATCTCCAAATAAAGAGTCATACATACATGATTTCTCACTGCTGTCGTTTGGGATGTAAACCAAAGAACGATCCCCTTGCCTCGCCCAATGGCGGTGTTTCAGAGCGTCGGGGTCGTCTATTATAGGCGCCCATTTATCCAGAATTTTCCTTGCGAGTGCCCCGTTCTTGGTTCCTGGACATTGGCACTTTGCGATACTCTTCAGTGCGTAGTGCACACCCGAGACCTACGTTATGTGATGTTATTGCACCTGTTAGAACACCTTGTTTCCACGAGAGGAACATAAATTGAAAACGCACATAGATGTCTCTCGCATGATCCACTCTAACAGCATCAATCTTGGCTAGAATTCTTCCGACTTCATCGTGCTCGGTCAGGCATCGAATCCCACTTTGCTCATGGTACCTGTAATCCAACAAATCAGGCAATCGAGCAACGAGCGCGTCTCGCAGGATCTCGAGATCGAAGGAGGTGGTGGCGAGGAACCAATCTTCAAAATGTCTGTGCTGCGTTTGTAACCAGGGGCTCGCATACTCAGACAAGGAAATAGAGAGACTTCTGAGGCGGTGGGTTTCGTTTGAGAGGAGTGGGTTGGAATTTGGGGTAGAAATGTTGTCGGGCTGCGGCTCGCAGCGAGATGAGGCGAGCTTGTTCAGAGCTGTCGATACATTCGCGGTGAGGTCGTCGCCATTGTTAAACTCGCACGTCTCTAATAAGGGTACAAGAGGCTGGTGTGCATGCTCACTTAGGCTGGCTCCGGCGAGATTGTGAATATCGATATCAGATCCCAACGGGAGCGTAGCGCTTAAGTGGATCAACGCTGGCGTCAGCTTGAGCAAGTCCGTCAGCTGGCCGGGCTCGATAAACTTGAAGCGGAGAGCCAATGTCTTCAGAGAGAGGCAGGGAGACGAGTTTTTGAGCATGCGCTGGAGCGTGGGCGCCATATTTTCTTTGCGAGAGATGATGCGGATGTCTTGGATCGAGGGCAACGTGAGATAGTCGAAGCAGCCTGCGTCTGCGTCACTGAGATACCGCTGGCGTGGAAACTCCACATGCAACTGAACGAGGCAGGGCAAGGTAAGCGTTGGGAAGACGAGTTCGTTGTTGAGCGCGATCATAGTTAGTGTTTCTAGTACCGGAGAGCGCATGGCGCGAGTGATATGAAGATCCTCGTAGTCGAATCTTTCCGTGTAGTGTTTAAGCTGTGCAAAAGGTAAAGGAATCTTGCTTAAGTAGGGGATATCGATATGAACAGATGTAAGCTGAGGTGCGTCTTCGAAGAAGTCAATGCTGTCCTGGGGGAAACCATGACTGTCTCGATATTGAGAAGGTCAAGGACTTGAGCGTGGTGAGTCGGCCATTGATGCTTCGCAGCCCTCCGGGGACGCACACGTCCAGTTTGATTGCAGCTGTCTCCCATCGCTCGGCGTGTTGGCAGAGGAGGTCGACTGTGGAGTGGTGTTTGTCTGCTTGGTCGTGGTAGAAGTGTGTCGCATCAATGCATAGATTGAGGAGAGTGCCGGTGGAACGCTGGAGCAGCTCACGGAGGTACTCCAGCTGCAGTTTCGTGGTCGTGCATGATGGCTTTAGCTGGATGGTGGGGAGGTAGTTCCATAAGGATGGCATGTTCAAAGCAATTGTACGCCAGGTGCCGCAGGCTTGGGAGAGCGCCCATGACGGGTGTTCAGTTGAGTTAAGTCGCCATTGCAGATCGTGGTGATTTAAGTGGAAGTGGGCAACGTGTAGAAATATCTCTTGCAGAATCTCGGCGGGAAGCCGACGGATAACTGATAGGATCCCTCGGTGTTGACGAATAAAGCTGTTTGCTTGATCTATCTTGTGTGTCGTTACTAGTTGCCATGCACGGCTCGTCTGACTACTATGATCATGATCATCCTTCGACTGCGACTCGGCATTCCGCCTTTGTGAAAAAGTCGCGGTCAAACGTGCCGCTTCCTCTTGTGCTTGTGCGATTGCATCAAGGATGAGTTCGGCTTCTGCATCTGTGGGCACTTGGTTGCAGAGAAGGAGGTGGGGGCAAGGTGGGTCAGGTAGTTGTGTTTGCGAAACGCCAGGCAGGGAAGGGATGATCACGGCTTCGGCAGAGCATATTGTGCTCTTGGACGTGGCGTGAACACGCTGTGATGTCCTAGCGAGCTTTGATTTAGAGTGTAATGCGTTATGCTGCACGCGCCACTTTGTGAGACGAACTGCTTGCTTTAGGCGTTTGAATTTTGTCTGGAAGGATTGCTGTTTTGGTGAAATGAGCTGGTAAAGATTAGGGCTATGAAGGACTTACTCGAAACCAATAGAGCATATTGCGAGCTGGAGTAGATCCTAGTCAATGGGGCGTTTTAGGCGACCTTCATTCAGTCCCTGGCCTCTTATGAGTATGACTTGCCTTGACAACTCAGATGAGGTAGGAAGCCAATAGATGTATCCTGTTAATGGAATCAAAAGCTGTACATACATCATTACCGTGTACGAATTGTTTACGAGCAACAAGATGTTTTGCAGACTGGGGCTATATTAAGACTTGCAGTGCACGTGAGCATCCTGCTGAGTCAGCTTCGGATGGTAGGTGGCCACGTTTTGTCCAATGGCTTTCCGAGTCAAAGGCTTTCTTCCAACCGCCATCAGACAACACTCATTTTATTCGTGCTGTTATTGCTGCTCTTTTGGACCATTTATTGTTGTGAAGCTGAAGGCTGAACTCACTGTGATTCCATTGATATGTGCTTTCATTCTTTGTCTTTATTGAACCCACCCTTCCATGGCCATACGGCAGTGGGAAGTTTTAGGCGCCCACAATCGCTGAATTCGGTCTTTCCGTCCCACATCTGCGCCATCGATGTGGACATTTTACAAATTTCTTGAGGCTCGACTCCGATTGAACCAGGTCAATTGATTTCGAACCATCCTGTGGACAAGCCCCACCTTCCTATCGAACGACATTTGGATGTCTGCGACGCTTCTTGATGTGTCTACATGAGAATTCGCCGTATCTTTTCGTCGTCTTTTAGCTTCGATGGGGAGTGATAGAAAAATCCCGGTATCAGAACACATTTCACCATATTTTTTGTCTTAATCCAGAACGTATTGACTCGCACACGGCATATTGTATCTGGACTATTCGCCACGAAGGAGAAATTCAAGCGGTACCCAGACAGTCACCAGCGAAGAAAGCTGCGGGCTCAAGGGGACCGACGGCAAAGGTGGCTGTGAGCGTTGCCAGTGCCCACGGCACGCAGAAATGAAGGACACGACGCACGCAAAATTCGACTCCTTCCGTGGTCGATAATCATACAGCAGTGGGCGAAGAAGTTTATCGTCATTTCCAGCTTCTCGGCTGAGGCTAATATTCCGTGGCTTTAGGATTGTTCACAGAGAAGAAGATAGCGCCGGGATTAGATTGTTCGGAACGAGTGGAGACGAAAGCAAAGTTGTATTATTGTCTACTGAACATGACCGGACTAATTGCGGGGGTGTCGCAATAGCATTGCTCTTTTTGTGAGTTCCTTGCTAAATCCACGATAAATGACAGGTTACAGTGGCTGCACCCACCACATGCGACACCATCGAGCACTTTCTGCGCAGTTTAACGCTATCGCTTCAACAGTCGTTAGACCAAGGAAAAGTGATTAGAGCCTACACGAGGCAATCTTGAGCATCCATAGTGCGACTGGTATATACGTAGGGTCGTATTAGATCACCCGGTCTACGAGTTTTGGTGCTCAGATGGTCCGAGTCGTGTCTTCCAAACATCGGGCAGGGAGGGGAGGGGATAATCCCAGACTTTTATAGTGCGCATTGCTGCGCTCTTGGACATGAAGTGCACAGGTCGTAAAGTTACGGGGTGTATGTAATTATGTGAGTTGTATCGAACGAAATTCGAGTTCCCAGTGAGACACGTTTATAATTGCAATTGAACGAAAGTTACGACGGTAATAATTGAAGCAAGTAGCCCGACAAGCTTCAAAAGCTAAATGAAAACATCGGCGAACGATCATCCCTCACCCCCAAAACGATATCAGCAGGAGATTCCGTTCGCAGATCTGCAACCAGAACCAGAATCACGACGCAGTCGGCCATCAATTCTGAATAAGGAGTCATACAAAAACGGTTTCTTACCGCTGTCGTTTGGGATGTAAACCAAAGAACGGCCCCTCTGCCTCGCCCAATGGCGGTATTTCAGAGCGTCGTGGTCTTCTGTTATAGGTGACCATTTATCCAGAATTTTCCTTGCAATTGCCCCATTTTTGGTTCCTGGACATTGGCACGTTGCAATACTCTTCAGTGCATAAAGCGCATCCGAGGCCTATGTTATGAAAGTATTTAGTGCTTTCTTTGTAGGAAGGGAGCACAACACGTACATAGATGTCTCTGGCATGATCCACTCTAATAGCATCGATGCCAGCGAGAATCTTTCCGACTTTATCGTTCTCGCTCCGGCTTCGAATCCCACCTTGCTCGTGATACCCGTGATATAACAAACCAGGCAACTTAGCGACGAGCTCGTCCCTCAAAATCCCGAGATCGAAGGAGGTGATAGTGATGGACCAGTCTTCCAAGCGCCTGTGCTGTGTTTGCAAGCGGGGGCTTTCAGGTCCAGAGAAGGAAATGGAGAGGCTTTTGAGGTGGCGGATTGGCCATGGGCCTTCAACTGGGAGGACGAGCGGGAGGTTGGTATTTGAGGTAAATGTTTCAAGCGATTGGGGTGGAGCCTGGGGCTCGCATCGAAATGAGGCCAGAGTGTTAAGAGCTATTGATACATCGGCAGGGTTGTCATCGTGGTGGAAAAACTCGCATGTCTCTAATAATGGAACAAGAGGTAGGTGAGGGCACCCACTCATGCTGGCCCCGGCAAGATTGCGAATATCGATATCAGAATTCAACGGGAGCGTAGCGTTCAAATGGACCAACGCTGGTGCCAGCTCGAGCAGGCTCGTCAGCTGGCCGGGCTCGATGGACTCGAAGCAGATGGCCAATGTCCTCAGCGCGAGGCAGGGAAATGAATTCATGAGCATGCGCCGGAGTGTGAGTGCCATGTTTTCTTTGCGGGCGGTGATTCGGATGTCTTGGATAGAGGGCAGTGTGAGGCTGTCGAAGCAACCTGCGTCTGCATGGTTGAGGTCGAGCCTGTACGGAAACTCCGCGTGCAGCTGGATGAGGCAGGGCATGGTAAGCGTTGGGAAGACGAGTTCGTCGGTGAGTGCGATCATAGTTAGCGTTTCTAGTACCGGGGAGCGCATGGCGCGAGTGATCTGAAGTTCCTCGAAGTTGAATCTTTCCTTGTAGTGCTTGAGCTGTGCAACAGGAAAAGAAATCTCCCTTGAGAAGGGGGTGACGATATGAACGGATGTGAGCTGGGGTGTGTCTTCGAAGAAGTCGATGCTGTCTGGGGACAACATCAATGGCCGTATCGATGCTGAGAGGGTCAAGGACTTGAGCGTGGTGAGTCGGCCTTTGATGCTTCGCAGCCCTCTGAGGACACACGCGTTCATTATGATCACAGCTGTCTCCCATCGCTCGGCGTGTTGGCAGAGGAGGTCGACGGTGGGATGGTGGTCGTATCGGTCTGCTTGGTCTGGGTCAAAGAGCGTCGAGTCAATGCATAGACTGAGGAGTGTCCCAGTGGTGCGTCGAAGCAGCTCGCTGATGTACTGTATCTGCAGTTTCGTGGTCGTGCGGGATCGCTTCAGCCGGATGGTGGGGAGGTGGTTCCACAGGGTTGGCATACACAAAACAATTGTGCGCCACGCACGGCAGGTTTGGGAGATGGCCCATGGCAAGTGTCCGTTAAGTCGTAATTGTGGATCGTGATGGTATGAGTGATGTGCAATGTGTAGAAATATCTCCTGCAGGATCTCGGTGGGCAGCTGGTGGATGGCTGATACGAGGGCTTGATTGGTCAGGGAGGGGATAACCGCAGCTTTGCTAGAGGAGCCTGTTATGCTCTTCGACGTGAAGTGAACACGCTGTGATATCCTAGAGGGCCTTTGTTCAGAGTGTACTGCGCTGCGCAAAGTGCGCCGCTTTGTGAGAAGAGCTGCTTACTTTAGACTGTTCAGTTTCGTCTGGATTGATTGCTGTGTTGAATGTATGAGCTGGTGAAGATTATTGAAATATATGATTCACTTACTGGAATGAAATAGAACATGTTGCGAGGTGGTGTAGGGCGTCGATGGGACGTTCTGGTTCTCTACTGTATATATTCGATCCCGAGCCTCTCACGTTGAACTTTGAGAACTTGAACGGTAAAGCCGACCGCTCAATGACTTTGCTTGACAAGTTGGCATATTTGGCAGCTCAGGTGAGGTAGGCAACCGTCTTGTCATTGGAACCGAAAGTTGTACGTGTATCCTTTTAGAATGGGACTTTTGTGAAATGTTTAGACGTTGACATTGACCTTTGCAGATCGAGGCTGTTGCTCGTCTGAATCCTGCTGAGTAAGCTTCGGATGTTGCCGGCCAAGTTTTGTGGAGAGTTTCTTCTCTTCCAACGGCCAACAGGACTCTCGTTCTATTATTCGTGCTGCTACTGCTGTTCCCTTCATAGTATCAGTACTGTCGGGCTGGAGACTGTACCTCTACCGATATCTGCTTTTCAATCTTTGTGTTTATTGGGCCCACCCTTCTATGGCCGCAAACACATGGTGGTGGGAATTCTTAGGCGCCCACAATCGCTGAATTCCGTCTTTCCGTCCCACATCTGTGCCATCGATGTAGATTTTTTACAGTTTTTTTGAGGCTGGACTCCGATTGAACCAGGTCGATTGATTTCGAACCGTTTTGTGGACAAGCCCCACTTTCCAATCGACCGACATTTAGATGTCTGCGACACTTCTTGATGTGTCCACATGAGAATTAGCCGTATCTTTTCGTCGACTTTTAGCTTGAATGGGAAGTGATAACAAAAAGTCCGGTATCTGAAAACATTTCGCTATGTTTTTCGTCTCAATCCAGAACGTATGGACTCACACACGGCATATTGTATCTTGGACTAGTCGCCGATTGGACGAGCGCATGTCAAAAAATCGATCGTGGACTGTACACAAATACGACCATCTTGTGTTCGAAAGGTATATAAACCTTTCCCCACCTGCGATCCCTCTTTCTCCCAAACCACCACCATCTCGCTTCTGCCCCCTCCCTCTCACTCAGAAGCGAACGGGTTTTACTCTCGAGTGATATATTCTCTGTACTCGTATTGCCTTCCTGCAACTCGTACACCATGGCGCATACAACTACCGGCGTCGTTTCTTCTTCTCGCCGTCGTCGGTGTACTAGGAGTCCATGACCTCGCCCGGTATCATTATCAGAGTAAGCATCCGTTGTCGCCTCATTCATCCTCTTCCATACTAAGTATGTCGCGCATATAGTCACTCAAACACTTAATCGATGGCCATCTACCCTTCGATGAGCCGAAACCGTTAACCATTGGATCGGAGCTCGCCATTGTCCATGAAATAATCAATGCCCGTCCATACATTGATCGCCTTTGTACGACGACGCCATTCTTCAACGATGGGCCTAAAACTCGTCATCACCCACGGGCGTTACGATTACAGTAAGTAATAGTTGTCTTCAATCCCTTGTAAGGTTAATAATATACGCATATAGTCACCCAAAACGAAGCGCCCAGTATACAAACTCCCAAAATCATCGGCCATCTGGCTTAGCTGTCGGCCGCTATTTGGTATTTTGTGTGCTTTCGCCGGTGGACTTTGTGGCTGACTCCTATATAGTGCTGGCATCTGTCATGGTTCCAAAACCTCGGCGGACACTCCGACGCAGTGTGGTTGAGAGATTCCTGGTCACGCCGATCTTCCTGGGTTCGCTTCAAAGTTCACAGATTAAATGACCTCTCCCTTCCCAGTTCGACTGGGGAGCGGGGTACGTCGATCTTCCTGCTTACACTGCGCAACCTTCATAGATAATCGCTAGATGACCTTCCTCCAACCGTCAAGTACCTGCGGAGGTTGTATCCGTTGCGACGACAAAGTCCTCATATGATCAAGTGTATTCTCGTATTCGTCACGATCGGTCTACTGGTATCTGTCTGCAGCAGTACAGTTTCGCCTAGTGATGGTACAGTTTACAAAACTCCTCTATGTGGCTGCCGTCTGAAGACCCGAGAGCAAAAACACGTGGACGTTAGGAATAAAAGAAAAAAGAAGATAGGGGAGAGAAAGAACAGAAGAAAAAATAGAAGGAACAAAAAAAAACACAGTATACATGTATGTGAAACGTTTTTCACATACTTTTGGGCCTCTACGCTAGATACAAAGCGATTTTATTGCATGCTGAAAGCTCTTTCGTATTAAGTATTTTCTACTTATACAACTACATCACAGCACTTGAACTTCATTTGGATTTCATCGTTGTCTCTCGTAACGTACAATAGAGTGCGGCATTCATTCTCGAAGCATAAAAGCCAGCGGCGGAGTTCAGACTATCTGAATTATCCATTATCGGCTGCCAGGCCAAGTAATCTTGGAACGATATTGTTTGCTAATCGTCTGCAACGGATAACGAAAGTTGGATGGGGGTGCCACTCCTCCAGACGGAAATGCCACTTCTGCGAGGGACCGTCCACACGGTCGGGGAAACGAATACAGACCAAAGAAAGGATAGTGATATTTAAGCTCAACAGGCCCGGGGGTGAGCAACAGCAAGTTCGTCAGTTCGTTTCGCTCGATGGTATTAAATCGAGAAAGTAAGGCCTTCAATATGCAGGGAGACAAACCGGAAAGCATGCAGATAATACTTGGTCGCAGATTTGCTTTAGAGATCTGTATAACGATGTCTTCGATAGTGGGTATTGTGAGATTTTTGGAAGCAATTAAATGTGACATTGGCAACGTGAACTGGCATTCCATGAGTAATTTGACGAGGAAAGGAAGGGTGGCGACTGGGAAGGTAAAACCAATATTGTAAACGACCGAAGTCAATGTCTCCAATATATGAAGATTTGAGGGAGCGGAACGTCAAAGGTTAGATTTTCATAAAAGTGCAGAAGCTGATCCAAAGGTGAGGGGAAAGCTCGTCAAATATTTCTTTCCAATTGTACCGTAGTAAGCAATGGCGCTATTTCGAAAACAATCGAAAATTTCTTTGGTCCATGGCAACGCAGAGAATGGAACCAAGTCCAATAAGGCCATAGTCTCGAGGGCTAATATGCGACCTTTTGTAGAACGGAGTCCATCAAACACCTTTGGCGTAAGTTTAAGAGTGACACTGTCTGCCATCTCTTTGCGTGTTGGCATAGAATATTAATGATAGAATGTGCCTCTCCATCGAAGCCATCCCAGGCGACGCCAATGCATATATCAAGGAGAGCTCCTCTTGATCAGCGAAGGAGCTCGTTGATATATTGCATCTGCAGCTTGGTTCTCGTGTTTGAGCTATACACATATACTGACGGTAAACGGCGACATAAGAATGATAGATTCAGAGCAGTCGTCCTCCAAGATTGGCAAATCTGACCAAGCAGCCACGGGGGTACGACATCAGTTCCTCTGAGTCGTCTGATTAACAACGACCGCCTCTGGTAGATTTCCGTAAACCACAGAAATATCTTTTGTATGATCTCTGTAGGTAGGTAGTCTTCGTATCACCGATACCACTTTTTCATGCTGATGAACAAAGCAATTTGCCTGATCAATCTTGTACATCGCCATTTCCCAGGCACGACTCGCCTGGCCGTTTGTCTGCCTTTGAGCTATAGTGTCGGACTAATGTGTCGCTTCCGCCTGTGCTCATTTAGATTGCTTGGATGATCAAAGACAATTCAGAGTCTGTCAGCGGCTGGTTCGTGAGGAGAAGTTTCGGGGCAGGTGGATCCAGTGGGCCCGGTAATCCGATGTTCGAGGCTCCTAGCAATGGGGATATTATCGCGACTTTCACAGAGCGTCTTGCCCTTGTGTTTTAACCCTCTCGGTTACCTTAACTGTCAGAAAACCTGTTAAGGTCGCTTCCGAGAATCCTTATGCCGACGGTCAAACTCGACACGAGTGGGCTAGTTTTGTAAGTTTTTGCGGGTAAGGAGTACAAACGACGACACGACGAATATCTACAATCTGATCACGATCATGTGATTGCGGCCTGACCGCTGCAAGAGATTAACTAGCTTTTTTGCCTTCGTTATGGGCCATCGTATCGCTGTCGCAGTGAATGCTTCAATAGCTGCACATCATATTACAACTTCTGGAATTCGCCCTGCCAATGATTTTAGAAAAATGAAGATATATGTTTCATGATAGAAAGACTTGCCCAGATCGTACCCAAAAGAGTTATTCAGCGTAGGCTTGGGCGCTGATCGATAGCTGGGTCGATCATGGAAAGGTCCGTATATCACCCGATTTGTACATTGAACCCCAATTCTCCCTTGTCATCTTTCAATCTGACAGTCACAAGCATAATCGGGGTACACGGGAAGTATATAAAAATCTCCCCTCAAGTACTTAGACAGATGTGCATAATAAATGCACCGTATTAATCAAACTAAGGGTTCAATAGGCGGGTTATCAGAAAGTGCTCGACTCCAGTGGAATGATTATTACGATGATCAGAGAGTCCAGACCTGCAAGCCTTGTAAGTCTGGCGCCAGGGCTTTACCACAGTTCGTATTAGCATCATACACTTCTTTAACCCAGTCAATCGTTTAATCAATACATCGTGGTCTTGTCATTCTTCGCGTGACTCCAGTGAGCCTTGTGACGACGGGCTGACTCCAGACATCCGCTTCATACTACTTAATCCGCATTTCTTCAGTACTGTCTCGTGGTCCGTTTGTTACAGCTTCGATCTAATAATCATAATAAATAGCCGTAGATGGGGTATAATATCCTGATCCACAATTTATAGACGTAGGACCTTGAACAGACGTCCGCAGAGCTGCAACGATGGTCATAGTCTTCGTGAGCATCATATTAAATCAAAGCGTATAAATCTCACCGCTGTCGTTTGCAACGTACACCAGAGTACATTGTCCTTGGACAGCCCAATGGCGGTGTTCAATGCTTTCTGGATTATCGATGATAGGCTGCCACTTAGCTAGAATCGCATCGGCAAGCTGGCCATGCCGATTAATCTTGGAATAATTTCGATTGGCAATCGGTTGCACCGGATAGAAAATCCCAGAAAACTATTGCACTCGTTAATACTATCATCTATAGCCACCGATTAGTAACCAACGATGAACAACTCACAATTATGTCTCCGACATCATCCACTGGGACGGCATTGATCTTGGTTAGGATTTGGGTAACCTGGTCGTTCCAATCCATTCTGGAGTTTTTCGGTCGGGAATAGTACAATTCATGTAAGCTCGGGACTTTTCTGTAAAGCTGGTTCTTCAAAGACGCCAGTTCGTCAGACCTAGATGTAGGGACCCACGCCTCCAGACGGGCATGCAACTCCTGCAACGGAATGTTCATACGATCGTTGAAGCGAATACAGAGTGTTTCGAGACGTTGGACTTCCCATAGACTCATGCCTTCAGCGGTTTCATTCTGAAGTTCGCAGCGAGCAGAGGCGAGCAGGTTCAAGGCCGCAGCTACGTCTGCACTGTTGACATCGTCAATGTGAAATTCACATGTACGTAATAGAGGTACGAGAGGCCGATTCATATGGCCAGAGGCGAGGTAGAAGATGTCCGAATCGGAAGACGGCATAGTGATGTTTAAGCTCAACAACCCCGGGGTGAGTAACAGAAGGTTGGTCAGTTGGTCTCGTTCAATAGTTTGAAATCGAGCAGTCAAGTCCTTCAACGTGCAGGGAGACGAATTGGAAAGCATCCGGATAACACTTGGCAGCAGGTTTTCTTCAGGGGTCAGTATCTTGATATCTTCTATAGCGGGTACGGTGAGATTATCAAAACAATGTGATGCCGGCGAGCTGTACTGGCAATGCATGCGTAATTTGACGAGGCAAGGAAGGGTGGCGACTGGGAAAGCAAAATCAGCAGGGTAAACGACCAAAGTCAATGTCTCCAATATACGAGAGTTGAAGATTTCAGAGAGCGGAGCGTCAAAGGTTAGACTTTCATGAAAGTGAAGAAGTTGATCCAGAGGTAAGGGAAACACTCGTCGAACATGTCCATCTAATCGTACCATAGTAAGCAATGGCGCTATTTCGAAGCAATCGAAGGTTTCTTCGGTCCATGGCAACTCGGAAAACGGATCCGACAAAGCTATGGTCTCGAGCACCGAAAGGCGACCTCTTATAGAACGAAGCCCATCGAATGCCTTGCACCTAAGACTGAGTGCCGCTGTCTCCCACCTCTCTGCGTGTTGGCATAATATATCAATAATAGGGTGAGTCTTTCCGTTGAAGCCATCCACACCAATGCCTACATCAAGGGGAACTCCTCTCGATCGGCGAAGGAGCTCATTGACATATTGCACCTGCAACTTGGTTCTCGTGCTTGAGCTGTCCAAATATACGGTCGGTAAACGGTTCCATAAGAATGGTAGATCCAGAGAAATCGTCCTCCAAGATTGGCAAATCTGGCCAAGCTCCCATGGGGCATCAAAGTGTCTCAATCGGACTGAGGACGACCGCCTCTGGGAGATTTGTGTAACCCACAGAAATATCTCCTGTAGAATCTCCGTAGGAAGCTTTCGCACCGCCGACACTACTCCTACATGCTGACGGACGAAACGATGCGCCAGGCCAATCTTGTGCCTTGTCACCATTTCCCAAGCACGACCTGGCTGGCCGTCTTTCCGTCTTTGGGCTAGAATTTCGGACCAACGTGCCGCTTCTACCTGTGCTATTTGGATTACTTTAATGATGAGAGTCGATTCAGCGTCTGTGGGTGGTTGATTGGTGAGGAGAAGTTTGGGGGCAGGTGGGTCCGGTAATCTGATGTTCGAGGCTCCTGGCAAAGACGCTATTATCGCAACTTTTGCAGATCTTCGTGCCCTCTTTTTGCAGCGTTAACCCTCCTGGCAGCGTTAAACACCTTCTTTTGCTTCTCGCCGTGCCCCGCCGTATCGCTGTCGCAGTCCGTGAATACTTCAATAAACGCACATTCCACCACAGGTCCATGAATTTATGCTGTCAGTGCTTCAGCAAGGTGAAGATATGTGGTTCACGATTGAAAAAACTGACCCGAACCGTTCCCCAGAGGGTCATGTTGCTAATTAGAGTGGAAGCTTGTGCTATTGAGAGGGACAAGACTGAGATTGCCAATTTAGTCCACAGCGGCACTCGGTTCCGACACTACTATAGCCCTAATAATTTTAGCATTTGCCTGGGTTGCACATTCTGAGTCTATTTACACCCCAGATCATTAAATACATGTCAAGATAGTAGGCATAAAACAATTAATATGTGCCTCGCGCAAAGAATTGAACAAAGATGAGTGGAGGTCAAAGTAGTATATAGAAGAGTTAATAAAGCCCCTAAGTTCCAATTACAAAACCTTAGGTCAGCAAAGGTTGCTGAAGACTGATGTGGCGACGCTTTAGCAGAGTTGACGAACAACTATCACCACTTGTACCGACGAATCCTATATAATCTATGACCTCCGAAGAACTACCTCATGAAGTTATCCTTTCAATTCAGCGCGTTCTAGAGATTCAACCAACGGAAGAAATAGACCGCTTGGATGGTCTTTCCCAAAAGTTCAATGCAATAGCGATTTTGAACGATTTCTTCCCGGATGGTACGTCTGTCAACGATTTCGAACCCGGATATATGACTCTTATATATTCTCTACTATGCAGAAGCTTCTCTCGCGCATCTTGAGGCGGTGAGTGCGCATCTGGCGGAAACACATCAGGAACTTCAGAATGAAGTCGATTCTCTGCAATCAGAGTTGAGAGTCAGCCAGGATCCAGAGAGGATGTCAGTGATACAGGAGATGATTTCGGTATGCTTTACATTCAAATGACTAGTTCTTCCTCTATTCACTATTATTCCTCACAGGATTTGTTGGGTCAAATGTCGCGTATCAGGGAAAAGGCGACAGAGTCGGAGGCTGTGGTTCGGAATATCACAAAGGATATCCAGGTTCTCGATTTGGCGAAGAAGAATCTCATCACAAGCATGACAATGATGAAGAGGCTACAAATGCTAGGTACGATCGACCTGCAACTCTAGACCTTTGTACCTCAATGCATGACCGTCCAGTCAACGCTCTTACACAGCTGGAGGATTTGGTCAAGGAGAAGAAGTACAGCGAGGTTGCCCAGACGTTGGCGGTAGGTGGGCTGATACACATTCCACAATCTGAGTACTCAAGTTTGCCTTAGGCCGTCAAACAAATATCTGCATCCTTCAAGTCATACACAGCGGTCCCAAGAATCAATCGCGTGTGGAAACACATTCAAGATATCCAGACACGGCTACGAGCACAGCTAGATGCAGATTTTGATTCATTGTAAGTTCTCTTATCTCCTCCAACCGTTCTTGCATGTTCATTACTTTCAAAGCTATCTTCAAGATAATAATAATAAAATAAAAGCTCCCTAATCGCCGATGCATGTCTTGTCGTAGATGTTCTAGGATCGGATGTCAAAAACCACATCATTGAACGCTTTGTCGCCCTCGAACTCAAAGAATACAGACGCATATTCCGTACGAACGACGAAGCCGGTCAATTGGACAACATTTCAAGGCGTTTCGCTTGGTTCCGAAGATTGCTTCAGACCCATGAACTCGAACAAGGCAGAGTATTTCCTGCGGAATGGCGGGTGAGCTGGCACTTGCTGGCAAAGTTTACGGAAATCTCGAGGTACGCTGTTGTCACCGTCGAAATCTTTTTGGTTGACGGTTTTTGTCAGAGATGATGTGACAACTCTCTTGACAAAAGCGGGCTCAAACCTTACTGTAAAATCTCTTCTGGACAACCTGGCTATGACCACGGAATTCGAACAAGCCATGTCAAAAAATGGGCGACGCCTGTGAGTTTGATTGGAGTTCTGTACAGGACGTAATCCGTAACCCATTTCGTGCAGTTAAAAGAAATGCTCAAAGCCACAGACAACCCGCATTCAGAGCCTGGAAAACCTATATCGGCCGCATTTGAACCCCATATGGGCATTTTTGTCGATGCGCAGGACAAGTACGTCGTCGCGGACTTTTCTATAATCGTTCATTCAGTAATGCGTCATTTCGTAGGGTTCTTGCTGATATGCTGGCTCCTCACCGTAAAGGCAAAGGCAGTAACATCAAAGTACCAGCGAGGGTGTCTTCGGAAGCCGCACCTGGCGCAGAAGACGGCTCCTCTTCAGCGATGATTGTCCTTCCCTCGTCAACAGATCTATTCTACTTCTATGCGCAGAGTCTAGAGCAATGTGCAAAGTTATCGACAGGCCAAGCCTTGTTTGACTTATGCACGGTGCACAAGAAGTGGCTTCGTATATATGCTGGTAAGTTGTGGACATCAATCTTTTGTTTAGGCATTTTAATGAAGCCCTTCATAGAGGAGATCCTCGCGGTTGAAGTTAAACGGTACGACAAATTGAACAGCTATCTGACTAGAAATTCATTTCTTTTATCTAGACCCGTTGCTACCTCCCGGAAGTCGACGGAAAGCCGCGCTGATCTTGATTTATTGAAGCAAATATGTCTTTCAATAAACACCGCCGATTACTGTCAATCGACGGCTCTTGAGGTATTATTGATTCTTATACGCTCCCAGAACTGTATTTATCTGCTGTCTAGCTTGAGGAAAAAGTCAAAGAGAAGATCAATCCGGAATTCAAGGAGAAAGTCACTTTTCAGGTTGAATGTGACTTATTCGTCAGGTAAGAATCAAGTTCGGCGTTGCCACAATTCCTGCCGGCTGATTTAACTCCAGTTCGATATCGACAGCCATCAACGTCATTCTCAGAGAGTTTGAAGCCAACTGTGATCCATCATTTATCACATTAGGCCGGACATCGTGGTCAACGGTCAATCAAGTCAGCGGTCCATCTCCATATACCGGGGAATTGGTGAAAATGGCAGAACAAGTGGTCGAGTACATCAAGCCGCTTATCGAACAGAAGAAGTACCTTCGAAACATCTTTGATAAAACTTCAAGGTGCGTCACATCCGTGTGTGCACAACATATTAGTGTTGATGTATTTTCGCTGGATTAGTATTATCCTTGTGAAATTCACAAACTCGCTCGTAAGAAGCCGCCCTCTGAAAGAAATAGGGGCTGAACAGGTACATATATACGCATTCGTTACAAAACTGTTTGGTTGGCTCATGACTTTGCTACTACAGCTGCTCATTGATTTGCAAACCGTCAAAGCCTTCTTGGTCAAAATGCCTGGCGAAGCACTGGCTTCAGCTTCGTACGTTTGATTTAACACATTCCCGATTCAAGCATTAACATAAATCAAGGTATACTCGGTCGTTGAATAAGACTACTACCCGACTGGAAGCACTGCTGAAGGTTATTGTGACACCTGTTGTAGGTTCCACTCTTGTATCTTCCTATAAACATATCATTCATTCCATCGGAATTTTAAGGATCCTCCTGAAGGTTTCATTTTGAATTATACGCTATTAATCGGAGACGCGTCCTTCTCGAACTTCCAAAAGGTGCCAATAGACTTTATTCGTTTTATGGGCAACATGGGCTCAGACTTTTCGCTTTGCAGATTTTGGACCTAAAGGGCACCCCGAAATCCACGCAAAACAACCTTCTTGACTCCTTTTTGACGATTACCAGCACCAAGACAGACCTTGAAAGCACTTCTTTCCTGTCGTCCTTGGACATGGACCCTCCAGCAACGGGTCATGCTGGAGGCAGTCTCGTCAGCCCTGGAGCCAGTAGGGTGTCGTTGCCTTTGGGTGGTACCGGCGAGGGAATATTTGCGAATATGGCTGGTCCTGGACAAAGCGGGCCTGGTACAGGCTCGAGCATAGGAGACAATGCCGCGGGCCGTGCTGAAAATCACCGACGCGAAGTGTTCTCGGATTTCCGTCGATTCGTTAGCTTCGGCCTGAGGAAAGATTCGACTGCACCTTCGTAACATGGAGAGTTAAAAACATGTTATTAGAAACCTAGAGCACGAATATACCCCGCATGGAATGGAGGGACGCGAATGACTAAATGTAATGGTATTATACAATTGGTTATGACATTGTAGATGGAACAAATTTGTGGCAGACAATCCAGGGATGGAAAAATGAAAAACAAAGTCCCGGTTTGCGTTGAGAAAAAGAAATCAAATGCAATCTTAGGAATGAGAGTGATCCTAGCTAAATGGATGTCCAGAAGTACTGGAAGAGTTCAGTTGTTCGTTACTTGTGTTATTACTCGGTCTTTGCGAAAAGGCGGAGAAAGACGGTGTGGGTACTGCCGTTGATTCTGACCGCGAAAGGTCTGCTGAAGTGGAGATCGGGGAGGGTAAACCAAGTACTCTGTTGACTATGATGCTAGGATCGAAAGGCCTGGAGCGATATTCCTCGATAAAATTTCCGGGCAAAGGAGGATGTGTCGGGCCTTCAACCGTATTTCGGCGACTAGAAAGGTCTTCTGAATCGCTATGTCGGAAATGTAGATCAGACACAGATATGGGTATGCTGTCGGTGGGTGAATCCATATCTTCCAAAGATGGATGGATATGCAGATGGTCGCCAGCTTGTGTGAAGCCAGAAACCCTCGAGGTGCGCGATTGACGAGCTTGCGGAAGGTTGTAGTCCATAATGTGGTGGGGCGAAGGCGGAATGTTGACCTGGACGGCGATCGGGAAAGTGCTAGAGTCTGTAGAACGAGCTTCGGAAGGTGAAACTTTGTGGGATTCCCCAGATGAGTCGTTCGCTGCTGCTGCTGCTAGATTGGTCGCTATGCTCGGCACCGTTGTGTTGCTCCATCTTGATTTTGGCTCTACGACCCCGGGCAGAGAAAGTCGCCCTTCATTGGTTGGCCTCTCTTGATCAGACCCTGTGAGGATGGAACGCGACCGCATAGATCCCTCCCGCGAAACTGACAAGTCAAGAAAGGAGGTCACCCCATCTGAATGACCATCCGAAGACTGTTTCGGGGGACTCTGCGGGCTCGATACCGTTATAGGATTTGCAATAGCTATAGGTGTCAGTCTGAACGGTAATCTTGAGGTGCCTTGAACGAACTCCGGAATTCGCGTTGAGATAATAGGAGGGTCAGGCAAACGCCGCAAGGCTCCAGAGGACTGCCTCGAAGGTTTTTTGCTTGAGATTGCCGAGGCATACGCTGCATCAGTCGAATCATCACTGGCTGTTGCCATTCGAGCAGATCTGGAATCGAAATCAACGTGGAACGGACTGGTTGCCCTGACGCTCAGAAATACTCCATCCCTCACTTCAACGACATCCTCCTCGCTGCTGCTCGATGTAGGAGGCCGTGGGAGTGGTTTTATTATTAGACCAGTCCTGCTTTGGTCCTCTACTTCGTGCTCAGGCGATGTATGCCCAGTTGGTGACTCCGTGGAGGGCGAAACAAGCATAGAATCTCGAGTCCTGCCTTCGTGCCACTGCGATTGTCGCTGGGGGGCCTCGCTTGTGCGAGGGCTCAGACTACGTAAAACCTGACGCATTGTACTAGGCTCGGTGATGCTTGGGTCGTCTTCAGTCGTGAGGCTCCCACCATCGTATCTTGTTAAAGGCCTCATGGGAATTACTTCGGGAGCCGTTAATTGCACAGGAGGGTATGCGCCTTCCGGAGAGTCTGGATCCGAACTTGGTTCTCCTTCATGGAGGAGGAATCCATGGCTGTTCTCGCGGAAGTGAGTGCGTGGGTATGAGGTATTAACAGGCGAATAGGAAACGGATCGTGGACCTGATGGAATACCTGCAGATGGATTCGAAACAGAATTGGAGTTAGAAATAGAGTTGGAATTATAGTTGGAATTGGAATCTTGGGTTGAGTTTCGGTTCGAAATTGACACCGCATAGGATGGCGGGGCAGGATTTCGAAGATCTTGAGGCGATGGCTCCGCGGCCATGAAAGAAGACAAACGACCCATAGACGTTATTCTCCGGGAAGTTTGGCCAGTAGATCGACGTTCTTGTTGTTGAAGTGGGAGATCCAGTGTAAAGCTCGGTGACCACGACCTCCCAGTTATCTGTCTCGCTTTGCCCTTGCTTTTCGCCCGCGCCTTTCGCCTGGCCGACGAATCTAAGCTAGGAGGATCGCTCATTTCACTCCTGGGCCGCTCTTCAATAGTATTGCGACGATTCTTTTCTTCGGCAGAACCAGAATGTCTAAAATGAAGAGGTAGGCTTACGCCTCCGAAGCTCCCATGCATGGCCTCTCTCCTCCAGCGTGCAAACCCGCTCATGCCACTATTTCGTTGATTATCAACGGGACTGATCGGACTGTGTTCTTCGAGATCTGCCCCTTTGCTGTAGTTCCCATCTCCAGGTGAAGCAATATCGACCACTCCAGTTGCTTTATGATTCTGCTCTAGCTCGGTGGTGACGAAGTGATGCTCTTGTTGTCTTGTTCTCCGTCTTCGTGGGCGGTACCAGAGAAAAAAGAATAAGACACCGGCCAGTATAACGAAGGCGAGAATGCCAGCGAGAATGAAGGCTGCAATCGTGCCCTTCGGGAAAGACATGCTGCTTGCAGCGTCAGCGGGCGAGGGAGTACTCGTTCCTGAACTAGTCGGAGAGGATGTACTGAGATACGAGAAGGTCAGTGGGCGTATGTAACAAGATATGATGTGAAACTCGCTTATATGGCACAAACGTGCTAAATCCGCCAACTAGCAATGAAAGTTCGCCGCCATCCTGATTGCGGACTTCCACGGAATGCATAGCATTTGGATCCAACCCCGATGCAAAAACAACAGCGATTCGTAGTCCGTAAACGACGAGCGAGCGGAGAACGAGCTGGTCACATTGTCCAGGGTTACTGAATAATTCGCCGCGTCTGGAGACGTCATGCCCTGTATGAGGAAAGCAGTTCCTGAGGCAGCCGCAAACTAGGTAAGTCCTGCTATTACACTGATCGATCGGAGTGTTGGAGCAGCGTACCATTAAAGACTGCCGTGGCCCGGTCTCCTGAAGTGCTTGATGAATGGAGCGAGGCACCAGTAGGAGTCGTCTCGAACGACCATCTTCCGAGGAAAGCGATGTCGTTGTCAACAATTGTATCTTGTCGGAAGCTTGCGCTGTATAAAATAACCAAAATGGTTAGAGAAAAAAGCGGCAAAACGTGGCGTTTACTTTTGATGAAAATGCGGTAACTCACTTTGATGAAACAGGAATTGGAGATGAGGTAATTACAGCTTTATCGAAAACTAACATAGAAGAATTAGGTGGATTTTGCCCTGGTGGTATCTGGGCCGTTAATGTAATATTGTGGGTCGCGTCTTCAAGTCCCTCGATATTGACGAGAATGCTGCCTCCGGCTTGAGCATCGGGGTCCATTGAAACTGATCGTCCATCGATTATCACTGAATACGATGCCTGTGTGACGTTCCCTTGCAACTGGATACCAGTTCCTAGAGGGGTGATTGATGTCTTTAATGATCCAAGCGTGATGAGAGAAGATAATAAAACATACCACGCCATTGAAAGGCGAGAGAAGCACCATCGAGAGACGTGATATGAAGACTGGTGCCATTGCCAACCTCGCCAATGGAAGCAGCAAAGCCAGAGAGGTTAAAATAAGGGTTCCAGCCCGCTCCAAGATTCGGGGTAGACAAAGTATCCGGAAAAGGAGAGTAGTGGATTGTAGGAGAAGTGTCGTCCACGAAGAATTGGACGATGTTCTCCATGAATTCATGGGCTCGGTCGGGTCCAGCACGAAGAGATGAAGGAGAGGAGATTGTAGAGGGATTACTATTATGTATACGGCCCCCTCTGAACCCGCAGGTTTGAATGGATCACAATCAATCTGCGATAGATAGCCTGATGCGTGTCGATCCAGGTCGCGAACTGGTTGAGAACGTCAGTCGCGATGCCCAGTAGGGTATAGGGATAGGATATCCGCGAAAACTAGACAACACTGTGAAAGCCAGTTAAGAGCCAACAGTTGAGCATGGAACCAGGAAGACCCTTGGGGAGAAGGATCCGCTAAAGTTATTTACTTAGCCCTTGATTGGTCGCATGCAGTAAACCGGATTTAGAGGCTGTCAAAGGAGAAGGATGTGTGCTACATATTACCCATTTGGATTGTCATACCGACCGACATAACCGTACGCCGAAGGAGGAGGACAAGTCATGAAAAAGCTTAGATCCAACTAAACCCAAATGGCGGAATAAAATCTATTGACTCGGTTGGCCACCGCCCGGACATGCCGGACGCTCTTCCTCTTGTTCCCTACCATGACTTGCACCTATATCTTGTAGCAACCAACATTAAGAGGCGACAATACGGCTTTTGTCTTCCACATGTCTGAAAGTAGCTGGCAGGCCTTCCAGGATATATTTGACACCATCAGTCACATTGTTCGTATTCAACTCACACGTTGAACATCTTCTGTTGTATGCGGTGGTTGGCTTCTCAGGTTAGTCTACTACTTGTCTTGCCAGCAAACCTGCTATAAATTTACGGTCATAAAGAACAGAACACAAACACGCTAGCGCGTATAATAATACCTACATGTCATTGCCAGACGAGCTTCCTCTTCATTTGATTGGGACTCAGGCGTTTTTGCCGGCACTACTTTCGCATATTCGTAACCTTGCTAGTGCCACTTCTCTTCCGCTTGATCATGTCATCTTTCAATCAGTTCTTCTGTGTCTTATTGCTGGTGACAAGCACTTGATCCTCCGCACCCCAGAGGAGGATGTAGCTCTTACAGTCAAACTGGCCGTTTGGGTGAGTCAAGTCCAAATTGTCCCCTCCCCCAAATTGCCTTTCTATCTCAGTTGCTGGGTTCCTTTTATGATATCCGTTAGAGGTACGCCATATATGGGGACAACACAGCCTTGATTGGCGCTAAGTTATCTTCACTTCATTGCTGAAACCTACACCAGCGAAACCACCAACGCTGAGTGTCAGCCGCGACCCTGCATTATCTGTAAAGCATCACCACGGGTTTGATACATGTCAGGCGGCATACTTCTATCGCATCGGAGCCTGCTTTTTCAGCTTGAATTTGGATATGAAATTTCGTCAGCATTCAGTCCATATCACCAAATCTCCTTACTCGTCGCATCATCGTCATTTTCACATTGCTGACTATATCTTCGTATAGACACTATCTTGCATATTTAACTTGCCGACACACAAATTAAAACTTCGGAATCAGGTACCCTTGCGGTCAAAAAGTAGTGTGTCATCGGCGACTGATCCGGATGTCTTTCTACGATCGCTGTTTTTCCCGTCGGGATCCTCTTCACCCAACCAAACATCCCAAGATGAAGGGTCTAGTGAACACGTGAAACACCTTGGCCACCACCGACATCACTCTCATGTGCGGTCATCGTCGAAACACAAGTCCAAGCAGCAGCCAGAATACTCTCGTTCACGATCCTTCCCAAATAATCTTGGAGGTGCCGTACGAGACCACGGGGTAACAGCTGCTCCAGATGTTTTACTTTTGCAAGGCACCACCGCAGGCCTGCCATCCGTCTCCACTACTCCTCACCCACCTGGCTTGCCGTCGATCTTGAAGCCCCAACCGATATACCCCAACAGAATGCCTCATGCTTATACTGATCCGCTACCATTGTCACCTAGGCGAAGGAAAACCTTGTCTCGAGTCAAAACCATTACTTCAGCTTCCACATGCTCTGGTTATATCAGGACTCGAGAATGCCTCAGATTCCACTCAACGTTCTCTGGCCAGAGTCTTGGCTGAGAAAAGGGTGGTTTTAGAAAGCCAGAAGAACGCTTCCAGTTTAGATGCAAATAGGGGAGGATTTGCAGAAGATGGTGTTTGGAATCTACCAGAAGGGTTTATTACAGTGTACGTTTGTCCCTGGAACGCTCGAGAGCGGCCTCCTCTCCATAAATCACTGGTAAGCATTGGCATATTCAAATCGATCAACGTGAGCTTATCAGAAAATACGCCACAGCTGGACAAGTTCGCCATGAGCACGAATGTATTCGTTTCCCAGAGTATCCGCCGTGACTTCCATTCACTCCCTTTCTCACCTACTCCTCGCCCATTTCATCCTAACTTTGGCGCACACTCCAATCCGGGCAGTCCATCACCTTCACATGCAATGCCACTGCCTCCAACCCACTCACCCCCTATATTTACGAAGGCGTTACCCTTGCATAAAAAGTCATCTGCACACTTCAACCCTCCGCTTCTTCCTGACGTGGTTCTTCCACCGTCGTTCATCAAGGCTCTGCAGGATGCTCGCCATAGGGCCCATATCTCTTGGACACTGTCGCTTTACCTGTCTGATATATTCTCAGCGACGCGGCATAATTCGCGCCTGGACGCAATGCTGCTCACCGCAAAATCGATGAGGGATGCTGAGGATCTCATCTGCGCGTCCCGTGTCATTGGCAACGATCTCACAGGGATGGAGCTGGTGCGCAGCTCAGGAGCTATGCAAGATGGCGACGACGACGAAGAAGACGCCACCTCTGCCAATGAAAGCACTGATCGTATTACGAAGGACTATGTGCGGCTCGAAGATCAGCATTCCACGATGTCTGCTCCGTCGCATAACAACGCCAAAGAAGTGGATGAACAGCCAATTGCTGCTGCGGCTTCTGGGGTGTTGGATGTATCAGAGGTCGATGTTGCCCGCATCGTCCCTAGAGTTATATCTCATCGCGTGCGTCTGAGGGATGGGCCCCAGGACGAAGTGTTGTCGAGTGCTTTGTTCGGCGCGGCGTTCCTGCCTCATCAGATGCCGAAACCCCTGTTGCCAGCGATGATGGTCAGAAGGCTGCGGACAAGATGCAGTCCGTCAAGGCCGTTCTTGTGAGCATATTATCTGAGGTATAATACAGTATGTAGGCTCTTGTGTGAACGGCCCGATTGTCGACAGAAGCACTAATTCGGCTACTAATGTAAAATTAATATGACTGATTTATGACTAATAGAATATTTGAGAAGTGAGTGACTCCTAAGTTTGGACGGTGCCGTGGCCGTTACGATGTTGTCGAAGTTGGACCCTCCCGCAGTGGCGCAGTTGAAACTGATCCCGTCACTAGCGCTCTGTTCCTCTGCCTTCCCCAACATACCCTCACATGCCTGAAAACAACTCGGACGACCGATCTCAACAGAAGAAACGGCGGATTCCAGGAGCATGCGACATATGCAAGAGGAAGAAGAGTGAGCAGGATCCCGTATAACATCGCACTAAAGCGACCGTCTAAAGCTAACTTCCTACTTTAATAGTCCGTTGTAAGCTTTCCTGCCGTCTTGGTTAAACATCATTCCCCTGGGATCTCACCGAATATTGAGCTTCTAGGCGATAGTGGGGAGATGCATGGCAATCGGTGCAGTAACTGCGTGCAGTTTGGGTACGAATGTACGCATAAAGAAGTTACGAAGGTAAATTTTGGTGCACTGATTATACGAAAGTTCTATGAAGCTTACCTTTCGTTATCAAGACACTAGGTTCTGCCAAAGGGTGCGATTTGTCTTGACTGAGACAAGGCAATTCAATTATCTAATATTCACGATTTCTCCCTGAAGATATGTTGAAAGTCTAGAAGCGCGTCTTGAGAAGATGGATAGACTACTGGCGAGGGTGCGTATTCGCTTCAAATGACTTGTTATAGCATGAACTAATCTATTTAGTGCAATAGCTACTCCCTCAGGACATTGACATCAACAAAGAAGTAGAACGAATGGAAGAACAAGAGGCCTTTGGTAACTCTAATAAACTAGCGCGGAACGACGACAACGTTGCGTTAGACATGGCCATTCAACTAACTACCAAACTAAACTTAAATCCGCAAGAGCACAGGTTTTTGGAAGGTCAAGGTAAGTTCAACTGCGAGTCATTTCTTTTCCACTGAACACCTCGACGCTTACGATTCGGTTGTATCTTGCATTACACAGTGGATTCCAACTGATTCAGACGGCTTTGGACTTAAAGCAAGAGTATACCGGAGACGCGATCACGCAGAAACCCCTCCTCCCTTTGAAACGGCGCGAATTCTGGGAGTATCCAACTGTACGTGTTAAATATTTTTCCCAAGAATAACTTTCTGATCGACTGTATATGTCAAGTGGGCGGTTCAAAAAGATCCTATGCATGAACCAGACATTGTGACTTTTGTTTACCCCGACGCCGACTTGATGCCCTCCCTAATCGATGCATATTTCGAGCAAATGAATCATTTCATGCCTCTGTTGCATCGTCCGACATTCGAAAAAGCTATTGCCGATGGCCTCCATTACAGTGATTCCATGTTTGGCTCCTGTACTGCTGCTAGTATGCGCTCATGGGTCGCGGTTTTCGGAAGACCCTCGAGTCCTGTCTAAAGGTAGCGACGCTCCCCGATCTGCTGGGTGGAAATGGTTCGAGCAGGTCAACGTATTCCGGAGAACTCTTATCAAAAGAACTGTCTTGCACGAGCTGCAGATGATAGCGGTGAGAGGCTCTACTTTCGATGCCCAAGGTTATATGACTCAGATAAGATCAGCTACATGTGCTATTTGCAAAAGCTAGTGAGGTCTCGCAAGGAATCTGGGCGGAGATTGGCCTTGGTGTACGGTTGGCTCAAGAAGTGGGCGCGCACCGGAAACGCGGGAGGCAAGATTCGGTTCCCAGTGCGGAAGACGAGCTGTGGAAAAGAGCATTCTGGTAATGTGTTGGTTCATGCGCCTTTTCTTGTCTCTAACATGACAACTTTCATCAGGGTCCTTCTTAGCATGGACCGATTCATTAGCGCAACTTCCGGCCGGCCATGTGGATTACAGGACGAGGAGTAGGCACAAATCTTTCGCCCTTGTCTTCGTTTCCAAAGCTTATCGTGACTCTCTAGTTTTGATTTGGATCTTCCTCTTGAGTGCGATGATGAGTACTGGGAAAGTGGATTTCAGCAGCCTGATGATAAACCATCTTCCATCGCTTTTTCTTCAACTGTTATCTGAGGTTGATGGATATTCTTGCATACGCCATGCGATTAATCGTGAGTTGACATGGTTTATTTCCGAATTTATGTGCTACTTCTTGGCTAACTCCATCTAGTATCCAGTAAAGCGCCCCAAAAACTTTTTTCAGTCAAGCTGCCCAACATTCCGAGCAGCAGGTTATAGTAGAGCTTGATTCTACGATGAACAATTGGATGGATTCAGTTCCTGCGCATCGTATGTTTCAGGCCATTATCGCAATATTGATTCTATCATTCTAATATAGTCACACAGTCAAATGGAATCCACATTGCGAAAACGAGCTTTTCCTCAAGCAATCAGCCTTTTTGCACGCAACGTACTACCATCTCCAAATTTTCATCCACCGACCATTCATCCCGTCTCCGAGAAACCCTGCTCCCATCTCATTTCCCATCGCTGGCCATTTGCACTAATGCTGCACGGTCGTGTTGTCATGTACTGGAGGCTTTCACTAAATTTAGTTCCTTACCTTTACCAGAACTCCAGGTAACGTCTCTTTCTCCAATCTTACTTAATTCATCGCTGATCTCTCTGACATGCAGAACATAGTCTTCCAAGCGGCTGTCATTCTTTTGTTGAACATTTGGAGCGGAAAGCGATCTGGCTATGCGCCGAACCCATTGAGAGAGATGGAAGACGTTCAACGTTGCATGGATATCCTGAAGCTCTCTGAGCGACGGTACGTACATTCCACGAAATATCAGTGAGCTGTGTACAGAGTTACGCTTTTCCCAGGTGGTCAATAGCGGGACGATACTGGTAAGTTGTGTAATGAAATATATTCACATGGACAAAACTGAGTACACTCAAAATCACTTAGGGATATCCTGACGGAGCTTGCTTATGCTGGACATCTTTCGATATCAATGAAAAAGTCTGACGCTATCAAATCTGGGAAGAAACGAAATAGGGACTCGGAAGAGGACAACACGACTAGTATTCCAGTATCTCCGAGCGATCAAGTGCGAACTATAGCGGGCACACGGCGCGTTTCTGAGAGCCAGTCACCGCCATCGATTCCACAAACGCCACCAGAAGAAACGGCATTGTTCTCATTGCCGATGTATGGCAATGAACTTGGAAGACTTCCAATTTATGGACAGTTCAATTTCTCGGACTCGCTGAATATTCATGCGCCTAGTGACCAGGCTCTTAATTTTGATCAGTTCTTTTTCAATATTGCTTCGGGGACACCAAATGGTATTCCGTCGAATTTGAATGGGTTTACGAACGACGCCATGCCCTTCAAGGATCAAACGGTCGATACCAATCATATCCAGCCGCCCCCTTCTGCAGCTGATATTGCCAATATTTTTGCTACACCGCTTGATGCCAATGTATGGTCTCGCTCTATACCGGAGATGGATATGGACACAATGAACATGTGGTCGATGGCGCCGACTAGTCTTGAGTATGTTCCCCTTCTTTCTCTCCTCATGAGAGTCCTGTTTGTTGACCTCTACAACCTTATAGAATGGACGACTGGAATTCATATATTTCAAGCATGGAACAAATGACTCAAGCTCGACAGTTTGGCGATAAATAACGTCGATTTTAATGATCTAACTGCTGTATCAACATTATACCTAATATACCATCACAGTCTATCTTAGAAGTTAGGATGGATTCCCGTGTACATTTTGCATACTTTTACCCCTCTGCGTAGTATTCATATCTACGCCGATACATCCCTGTATTTATTAATTCAACTTGAACAAACCAATATCAGATACGGCAAGCTGTGTGGTACTTCTCCAAAGTCGCAATGGCTCTCATAAATAACTTGTCCGGGGTTGACTTGGTGATCGAGTGCGCCACAATCTATTTCTTTCGATAAGTATAACTCATAGCTGTTCTCGATAAAGAAGGAACTCGGGGTAGATTACTCTAAATAGACATTTTTAAACACTTTAACAACGAAATTGGGAACCACGACGCTACGGTCAAGCTACTGACTACCTGACAGCTATCTGACGATCGTACGTTGACCGTATCACTCAATAGTTCTCGTTAATGCTTGAGACTTCTGCATTTCTGCGAACAAGCAGTAAAATTATAGCTTGAAATTAACACGAGTGTCGATAATTAGGCGCCGGCTATTGTTTGATCTGCCGCCATCAATCATCAGTGGTGAGTCATGGATATAAATATAAATATATATTTTCTCTTAGTCAGGAAGAAACGAGTCCGAAAGCGACATTACCAGAAACTTAGTCATCTAAGATATTGATCTACAGCTTAAGAATGACTCACTTTGACATACTGTTAGCCGCTGCGGACACACGCGGATAACTAACATTAGACATTATATTCAATATCAGGAGAATATCCTTCCCCAAGGGATGAAGAAGAAGCTTTAAACCCCTTACTGGCATTGAAAGTGAATCTCTACAGGAATACCTCATGCTACAAATAGAATGACCGCGAAAGCGCAGTAGGAGGAGAAGCGCGCGGTCCCGAGAGTTTACATTGATCTCCGGTGACCATCTGTCCTGCTGCTGCTGTACTTTTACAGCCATAAAGTGGACCTTGAATACGTATAAGTAAGGAGTGATCAGTAGCTCGATGATTTGTACCAACCAGAATCTAATTTGTATTACCGCAACACCCATCCAAAATCCAACATGTTTGATCTTAGCTGCGGCATCCGACTTCGCGCATTCCGAGCTCCACCAGCCGCTGACCTCGAAAGTATACTCAGTCTATATAACAATACTCAAGTTGCTCCACTTATAACTCTGCGTTTCCTTGCGCCTCGAGGAGACCAGTTGAAGAAGGAGTTTCAGGATCTTATCGACAAGGATGCAGAGATGTTTTGTATGATTGAAACAATCCCAACGCCGTCTTCCTCTATCGATGAAGGCAACCAAAATGGACCTGACTCCCTGAGGCTCGAGCCCCAGTTTATTGGAATAACCGCACTGTGGGGGTTCATGGAACGCGGGCACAGGCACACAAAGTATTCGATCATTATGTTACCGGAATTTTGGAATAGGGGATATGGTCAACACATCACGCGGTTTATGGTCGATCACGCCTTTGTGCACATGAATATGCACCGCATATCCTTGGATGTCTGGGAAGGAAACGATCGAGCAGCCGCGGTGTATAAAAAAATGTATGTAGTCTTTATTCTGCTACTTAACCGCGGAGTTTTGACCTTTGCAGAGGGATTCATTGAAGAAGGTCGACAGCGTAAAGCAGTGTGGGTTAATGGTGGCTGGAAAGACAATATCCTGATGGGTATCCTCGTTGACGAATGGAAAGAGATGCGAGATTCGAAGACATAGTTTCAGTAGAATTCTGCGCCTTCCATGCTATTTCTCCACATTATCACTGGCTTTCACAGGCACTTCCCTATGCCCCCTTGTGCGCAGCTTCCGTTCATACCAGTGGGCCGACTATCGTAAATTTCAGACCATCTGGTTTACGAGAAATACAAGGCGCGGTCTATCTTCGTGACGGGTTCGTGGCACGAACACCACTGACCTCCCCCAACGTCGACTATCCCATTCTTCCACGGTGCTCGCCACCCTCGACAACTGGACAAATATGTATTTTACAACGCACCATCTATGGGCTACCGCACATGGACAACATGGCACATGTGCTCCAAGGACAACAACACAGCAGCAAAACGCCCGGCCTGACATCACCACTTTAATCGTGCAATCGCGCTTCAGTTTTTGTCAATTTAATTGTTGCGGTATTCAGTAACTAATAATTGGAGCCGCCTCTGCTAGAGCACTTTTTGCAGATTGTGTTGTCAAAGTGTGGCGGTCATTTTGAGGCATTGACGGCCCTGGTCCCTGCAGAGGTTGTGGGCACCGTTGAGGACAGTGAGCAAGGGAAAAGCAAGGGTGCCACTCACTGTCACGATGGTGAGCACGCATATGGTTGTGTGTCTGTCAGAGTGTCCGGCGGACGGTCTGCTGGCTCCTTCTCCCAGTAAACCAGGTGCCCTCGTTCTTTGAAAGGGTCTGAAGCCCATTGAAGTTTCTTGAGCTATTTTTAGGTTTTCCGGACCTGCGGACCGATAGATAATTAGTCAGCATTGTTTTTGGCGTTGCTCAACGGAGCAACTCCAAAGTTCTGTATTGTGTCTCTGATACCCCAAAAGCCTCTCCTACTTTCAAAGATAGACAGCTTACATTTGACATCAAAAGAAGTGTATATAAACCACCCAAAACTTCTCTAATGACCCGTGTCACGAACTTTGGAATAAAACGCACCCATCTGCAAGCAGGGTTTGCTTCAGATGATAATCCCAATACGATATCAACTTCGAATGTAGTGGCAAGCAATGACGATTCGAACGGTTCTTCGGCGAACGCGAATTCAGATACTGTAGCTGCTCCTCCAAAGAAGAAAAGAAAGCGCACTCCGATGTCGAAAAGAGATGGATATGCTGCACAGAGGGCGGCCGAGGCTGCATTGGCGAACGGCGAAGATCCTCCTGTACCAGCTCCAGCACCGGTAGATACCCAGACAAATGTTTCAACGGAACCTAAATCGTACAGCGAAATGAGCAAAAGCGCGAAGAAGAAGAAACGAAATTTGGATAGGAAGCGCAAAAGTGAGCACGAATAGATCTCTCTTATGGTCATTGCAGACGTTAACATATCACCGCTAGTATTGGATGCAACGGAAGCACGACGCCTAAAACGGATTGAAATTAAGACCACAAACACTGTATGTTTTGCATGCCGCGAACACGGGCACGCTGCAAAGACTGTCCGACTACCAAGAAATCTGAAGCTAGCGGAGAAAAGGGCGTCGGAATCTGCTACAGGTGAGGAAGATCACTTATTTTATATTCTATCAACCTCCGATCTGATTCAAACTTTTAAAGATGCGGTTCAACGAAGCATAGTCTTTCAAAATGTCGGAAGCCTGCTAATCCCGCAGACCCATTCCCTTACGCGTCGTGTTTCGTGTGTAACGGGAAAGGTCATCTAGCTTCTGCATGCCCACAAAATAAAGCGAAGGGTGTATACCCCAATGGGGGTTGTTGCAAGCTTTGTGGGGAAACCTCGCATCTAGCCAAAGATTGTGGTATTAGAGAGAAAAGTACGTCTATATTGTATGCAATGTTGCCACAAGCTTTAATTATTTTATTCTTTTCTTAGTAACCGATGCTACCACTGTCTTCGGAACGGGCAGAGAAGTCGGAGCTGACGAAGACGATTTCCACTCGTTCAAGCGGAAAACAACGGAGATTGACCGGGACGAAAAGCAGGAAACCAAGCTGAAACAAATGTTGGAGGTCAAGGCGGGCGTGCATTCCGGTGTTGTCAAGGCCTACGGAGCCGTTCCTGCGCGACCGAAGAAGGTGGTAGTGTTTAAATAGGATTCTGTGATTTGGGACTTGCTCTACTTCTGTGTTCAGCATTTTTGGCATTTCTTTGACATCGTTCTGTTGACATGAAGACATTATCTCCTCAAGAAGCATCCTACCTATGCAAGAAACGAAGTTGAGCAATTGAATGTAGACATGGTCAGTTGTAATGTGTATATGTCTTTCCTTTTGATCTGAGAGCTTGAAGAGTAGAGGAAAGAATAGGGATGCCCTTGTCGTTCAAATTTAAATTCATGGTCCACGGGGTATTCGGACCGTACCTTCGACAGTCTCCGTAATCTCAGCTGTGACCTCTCGACCAACTCCGCTCTTGCTCTGCTCTCGACCTTCTATCAACCCCAAATCTAACTTCTGTAGCAAGTCTAATCTATCAGACAGCTGTTTTATCACAGGCTAAATCGTAAATTGACACCTTTGCGGTCTTGCTCTCCCGATGTCGACATTGACAAAGAAAATAATATACGGTACTGCCTGGTACGCACACATCCGTCCCACATAAGCGATGTCACTCCACTTCCCTGATGCTTCAGGAAGAAAGAGAGGACGACGGCACTTGTAGTGCGTGCCGTGATGAATGGGTTTAGAGCTATAGATACTGGTGAGCTCGATCGTAAAGTGATGGGCTCGATGTCTGACTCTCTGGGACATTTTGATTGATTTTGGGTTACATTAAACAAGCTTGCCAGCCGAAACACTACCGGTGTGTTATCTCGATTTTCTGACCGAATAACATCCTCCGACGTCCGTGGCGTTGATTTTATTTCCAGCGAAGATCTTGTGGGCGAAGCGTTGCTTCAGTTGCAGAAAGAACATGATATCAAGCGAGAAGATCTTTTCATTCAGACGAAGTAAGACCGCCATCTCCAGTTTGTCATGCCATCTACATAATTTGTAACTTCCCGAAAGATTCACACCGATAGGGGGTCAGGACACTTCCCAGCCCATTCCTTATGATCCATCAGAGCCCATCTCCAAGCAGATCGAGACGTCGTGCCAGAAATCCCTCGCCAATTTGCATACGACGTACATCGACAGCTACCTGCTGCACTCCCCCTTCCCGACCTTGGAGCAGACGCTTGAGGCGTGGCATGCACTCATGCAGCTGCAGGATGAGGGCAAGGTGCGCCTTATTGGCGTGAGCAACACGTACGCCGTCCGGATTCTGGTGGCGCTGCAACGTGCGAGGAGGGTCCAAGTCGTCCAAAATAGGTGGTACGAACAGAATGAATGGGATCAGCAAGTGCTCAATTATTGCAAAGAGACCGGAATAATGTATCAGTATGTGATCTTACATATTTCCTGCCCCGGACAGTCGGTGAGGGTCTGGGGTACACTGTAGTATGTGTGCTAATTCACACTATTTTGTAGATCTTTCTGGACGCTATCAGGATCACCATCGCTTCTAGCCCATCCAGAATTGTTGCAAATCGCAGAGATGTCGAAGATGACAGCTCCTCAAGCTGTATATAAACTGGCGCAGATTGAAGGGATCATTCCGCTCTCTGGGACCACTGATGAAACCCACATGCGCCACGACGTCGCAGTGGAAGAGCTTCCTTTGCTGAAGGATCAGAACAGCTTCTAGAGGAAGTACGAAAGTTCATCAGCGAATGATCCAAGATGTCTAGTACTGTGGAAAAGAATTCTTGTATTAGGTCTGCGATGGCGGTTAACAGTGTACGATGAACCGAAGATGTAAAATAGACTGTACTGTATGGAAGAGGTGTTCGTGTTCATTGCCATGGATATCGCGACAGCAATACCTCCCAATCAATTTTTTCTTACGCATATACAGGTCTATGTCGGCTGGTGTGATGGTGCTTTTGGGATGAAAGAGGGAGGTGGAAGCGAAAGCTACCGTTTCAAGAAGAGCAGCGATCCGGATGTCGCGAAGTGTAATCCCAGGCTCAATAGAACTAGAATCGGAAGTCTCTGACAAGGCAGAAGTATCTTTCCGGGCGGTATGGGTCTGCGTAATGACGGTCAGCACAGGTTGGCGCCCAGCCGAAACGCTGAACGACACATGATGCTGGCGTACACAAAAAGTGATCAGAAACAGGGAATTTCAGAATTGGGAATTAATAATTCACCTTTTCGCTTTCTTGAAGACCTACAAGATATTCGAGAATAACACCCAACCGTGAACTCGAGTTCATTACTAAACTTCCAACTAGGAAAGGGGATTTTGGGCCCTGCCAATTCAAAACATGGGTTCAATGTATTCGTAAGTTATCAGAAGCCTAGGATTACCTGCTCACCGGTTTATTGAAGCCATCATCCATTTCCATCGTTCTGATATCCCACCCGCGATAGAACAGCGGACGTAAATATCGCTCGGTTTCTGATTTTGTTATCAGAGCCGTAGAGTACTTTCCCATATACTTCTTGTAAGGTATTTTGTCGGGTACAACGAGTTTTGGACATATGACCCCCTCGTCGGTAGCTCGAAGCCAGGCCAAAACGGTCTTTGAATCTGCTTCGGTGTCGGGGTTGAGAGTTGGCTCAGAATGAAAGTGTCGTCTTCTGCCCTGTAGACCCTCTTGTGTCAAATGTCGACATTGGAATAGGGAGATATGGAGCAAACTTGAAGAACTCCGGAGGCTGTCTGTAGATGTAGCCGAGATGGATTTGCGTTGGCATTTCTGAAAATTGAAATGGCACCAGGTTGGCCGCTGAGACGAGGCATCGAAACTGCGCGAAGGCGTGTAGATATTCTAAGACCAATTGAACGTAGCTGGAAATGGCCCATCATGCGCAGATAGAACAATATACTCTGGGGTATATACAGCCAGCTGCAGGCTGATAATTGGAGTGAAGTGGTCGGGAGCAACACGGGCGTTGGTTAACAGAGTCGGAGCCGGAACACGCAGTGGACGCGTCTTGTATTGCCGGACCGGACACCCGGATGGTTTCCAAAGCGCTTTGGGACGCGATTGCAACTTACAGAAGACCACCACCTTTGGTTACAATTATACGAAGTATCAGCGTGCGACATCTTGGAAACTGAAGACTCCACATCCACGATAAAAAAATTGATAGGCCCTTTGATTAGCCTCGAGGCCGTCAACAAGTTTTCCTAAAAGATCCCAGGAGTTACTATTTTTCGAAACGACGTCACCGACACCAAGACACAGCAATCTTGTGGAATGGGTGGCCATTATATCACATTCAGGATTTTTTCCTACGAAGGATAAAAATCATGCATCATGGTGTATCGACTCTACGACGCACCACCCCAATATGTTTGCATTAACCGACAACCTACGCACGACACTCTACCGTTTATTGTTTTGCCTACCGTTGGTGTCCGCTAGAAATGTACCAGGTAGTCATTTACAAGCACGAGACTTGACCAATAGCTCTAAGGCGGGTTTGGGCTGGGCTAACGCTGATACTGTGGATATCAGGCAATATACGAGTACAGGAAATGTTTCATGGTGCGTCCGTTTTACTTGCTGGAGGCCCATCCGATCTGATGAGACCTTAGGTACTACACATGGAGTGCTTTTCCAACGAAGTCCGACATAGAATTTGTGCCCATGTTTTGGGGCAATAAATCTATTGATCAGTTTAATTCGACGATGCAGCAAACGCTATCCAACAAGGCTTACAATGTAACATCCCTCTTGGGCATGAACGAGTTGCGTATCTAGATTATCAACCATTCTGCCGGTCACTTACCAAAAATTCTTTGAAAAGGCCGGAACTAGCAGGTCAATCGAACATAACTCCGGAAGAAGGAGCTGATATGTGGAAAACTTATGTCCAGCCATTCCATGATCAGGGACTACGTCTTGGTAGTCCAGCACCTTCAAGCTCGCCAACCGGAAAGACATGGCTCCAGGGTTTCCTCTCGGCTTGCGGCGACGAGTGTACAGTAGATTTCATTGCTATGCGTGAGCCTCTATATCTTCATCCAACACCAATAGAACCAATCTAATAGTTCATCGCTATAGACTGGTATGGCACGAACGCCTCGCAATTGATCAGTTATCTCGAGGACTTCAATGCTACATTCCAGAAACCTCTCTGGATCACCGAATGGGCCTGTCAAAACTATGCGAACCTTACTGCGCAATGCTCCTCCAGCGACGTCGTGGAGTTTATGAATGCCACTCAGTCTTACATGGATAACGCTGACTTTGTGGAGCGATACGCCTGGTTTGGAGCGATGGAGAACATGCAAGGAATCAATGAGGTGCGTAATTTTCTATTTTCGTTTTGATTCGTTGTTTTGTAAATTTAAAAAAAAATATCCTAGGACAATGCGTTGATGGACAACAATGGAAAAATAAACAGTCTTGGGCGTCAATATATAGGGGCGGCCAGTCAGACGTCAGTCTTACCTCCGCTGCAATTATGAACCGCTGTTTTCTACGGTTTCCTATCATTATCATGACATGGTTTGCGCTTTCGTTGTCACAAATCCTTCTCTAGAGTTTGATGCTCGACGCATACTCATTCCGGTCGTGACTCAGTTTAATCATCCACATCTACTTTTATATCCAATTCATCTCTTCTTACGAACTTTGCGGTCGAGATACCCTCGAACATTGCTCGAACGCTACTAAATCCACCCTACATCTGTCGTATACAGTCGTAAAGTTACTATAATAGTAAGAAATAGGCAAAGAATATATCCCAACACACATAAGGACAGTAACTTGATTTCAGGCGCCCATGGTAAATACAAGGAAGTACAAAGCTGTCCTGTAGTCGATTGAAGTCTACGTAGTACCAGTGTTGCTGGCCAATGTGCATGCACGTGACTGTAAGTGTGGCGCCAAGGCAAACTTCGATAACTCTTTGCTACCGAACCACGAAGTCCAACTTGTTGTCCACATGGACATCGCGATGGTTGCGCGACGGACGACCCAATCTTTGGTCTTATCTTCTTCTCGAATCGCGCAATCTGGATTCTGAACGGCTGACAGCTGTTGCTATCACAAGCCTTTTTGCAATACATACATTCGGAATCTTGTTCTGGATGGAATTCAGATGAATCGCAACAATTTACCGGGCGCTACATAGCTTTCTATTGAATGTGCCCGGTCGAGGAGCTCATAAAAGAAGGCCATTTGTGAGGATTTGGGAAGAATGGGTGGCAAGAACAGGTTCTACGTAGCAAGTTACGTTCGTCGAGAGCAAGTGCTTTTCTCCTAGTGATCAACTTTAAACGAAAGGGTGGGGTTCACAATGATGGATATTTCCTCCCTCAAGGATTTCGCATTTTTTTATTTGCATTGCGTATCATAGGTGGCAAGCTATCTAAGTATGTCGCCATTATCTGTGATTGAATTGTCCCTTGGTCCAGACGATTGCTCCGACGCGGGGCTGACTGTGGCTGACCGTGGTCAAACCTATGGATCGTGCAGGCTTGGGATGACTTTTGATCTCTTCGCTCGCACCATCATTTTTCTTCCGCCACCGGGGTACTCAAGAGTCCACGAGGAATCACAGACAAGACGGCACTTGTACAAGCTGATACTCTGCAACGCACACTTCTTCGTAACGACCACATGCACCGTGCCTGTGTTCAATGTGTTCAATCCTGCTCAACAGAGCAAGCTTTCTTCGCTATATAATCACTACGAGTATCTGGAGAGAGCTCTATTCTTCTTTGGCCTCGACATTCGGTGTCGATAGTTGTATACGACGATGAAGTCCGCTTCCATTTGGGCCCTCCTTCCTTCTGTGCTGATCGCCACCTCCACGCTCGCTGCATTCCCTATCGCCAATGTCAAGAAGGTCACCACTCTACCCACTGTCGCTAACAAATTCATAGTCGAACTTGATGACATCGTGAATATCCCAAACAAACGCTCCTTTACACGCGTAAGCAACTTTCATTCGGACTTCGCAATATGTCCGGCTAACCGAAACCTATTCGCGACTCCAGTCCCTTGACGCTATTTATTCCTCTTTGAGAGAACGCGACGTAGAGTTCGAAGTTACCAAAGAGTTCGACACAGAAGGCATCTTTGTTGGTGCTTCCGTTGTCCTTACTGTGCGTCCCTTTCCCATGTATTTATTATCATTCGATTACTGAAACGATTTTGAAGAACGCCGAGGTTAGACAATCTCGTCGTTCATCCGGCATGACCTCCTGACCCACACCACCTAGGATGTTGTTGCCATCGAGAACACTCCTGGTATCAAGGCCATTCGTCCAGTCAGGTCGTTCACGATTCCCAAGTGAGTGCAGCCTAACACTTAGTGTATACCATCGACTGACCGTCATTAAGACTGGTCAAAAAGCACGTTGTGACCGGCAAGAACGACCCCGAACTACCCCCTAATCCCCTCTCGACCCACCTTCTCACTGTTAGTTTTTCTTTTTCTACTTGCAACTTTGGTTATTCAATCATACTCAATTTCTTTATGATCGTACCAGGGAGTCGACAAACTCCACGCGCAAGGAATCATTGGAGCTGGTGTGAAGATTGGAATGTAAGTTGATCGTTGATCACTGTTTGGAGACCACGATAGTAACACAAATCTTGACCAGCCTCGACACTGGAATTGACTACAACCATCCAACTCTCGGAGGGGAATCGGAAATAACTTCTTGGTTATTGGCGGTTATGATTTCGTCGGAGATGCCTACGATGGATCCAATACCCCTATTCCTGACTCCGACCCTCATGACAACTGCCAAGGTGCGCATATATTTTGTTTTCGATTTCTTCAAGAGGACTGGGCTTAAAAACCTTCAAGGCCATGGAACACACGTTGCTGTATGTAAGGCTCTGTAATTCGTTTCTCGTTATAATAACCTTTCTGTAGGGTATCATCTCGGCCCTTCCTGGCAACGATTTCAACATCACCGGTGTTGCTTATGGTGCAAAGCTGAACGCATACAGAGTTTTTTGGATGCGAGGCTCGGTTACCGAAGATGGTCAGTCTCTCTTCCAAATGTCTCTCTACATCTGTCTCAAAAAGCACCTAAATCACAGTTCTTGTGGACGCCTTAATCAAGGGTTATCAAGACGGAAATGATATTTTGAATCTGTCGCTGGGTGGTGCCGACGGTTGGGCTGCTTCTTCTAGCGCTGTTGTTGCAAGCAGACTCGCCAATCTTGAAAGATCATTGCAATCGCTGCTGGAAATGATGTATGTCCTGCCTCGTTTGTCTTGTACCCGCTTATCTGACCCTTGCTTGATCAGGGCACGGATGGTTCGTGGTACTCCTCCAGCCCTGGAAATGCACACGACGCCATCTCCGTTGCAAGTGTTGACAAGTAAACACCCTTTTGTGTCTATTTTCCAATTTTTCGTACTGAATACATCTCAACAGCACCATCATACCTCTCCAAAACGCAACTGTCCACGGTGTAACCCACGATCCTATTACTTACTTCGCCTCGCTTCCTTTCCCAATTGAAGGAGTTCTGCCCGTGTATGCGACTTCAAACGACACTGCGATCGCAGATGATGCCTGCGACCCTCTTCCTGATAGTACCCCTGATCTTTCTAATAAGATCGTCATCGTTCGCCGCGGAAGCTGCAATTTTGCAAGTACCGTTATATGCGCCCCTTCTACAGCTTGATTGACCCATGATATTCGTATAGGTTCAGAAACTGGACCACATATTCGCAAAGGGTGCCAAGGTTGCGTTGATCTACGAGTAAGTTGACGCTGTTTGCATTCCAGCACTCGTGTTGACATTCCTTCCAAAGTAATGGAAACGGGTTTGCTCGTATTGGCGTTGATGATTACCAGGCAACTCTTATCCAAGCCGCAGATGGAGAATATGTAAGCTCGTTCTGAGTTCATCGCTCTGCTCCTAATTGGCCAGCTTATCTTTGATTCGATTATAGCTCGTGCAACAATACGCAGCTGGAAATCCCGTCGCTCTGTCCTTCCCTCAAGTCGGTGGATCGTATGCCTTCCCTTCAGACCATGGAGGGCTTGTGTCTACATTCTCCACGTAAGCAGGACATGTGTATTCAACCCCTCTTCGATTTGTACTGACCTTTGTATCAAGATATGGCCCATCTAATGATTTCCACTTCAAGCCTGCCATTGCTGCCCCAGGTGGAAATATCATCTCCACAATGCCTCTTGCTCTCGGCGGATTTTGCCGTCCTGTCCGGAACGTCAATGGCTACTCCCTTCGTTGCTGGTGTCTCTGGTCTTCTCCTCTCCGTCAAAGGAAAGTCTCCCGCTGTCGCCAAGTCGGCGCGCACATTGTTTGAGACTACTTCCAGCAAAATCGCGTCAAGCAACACCGATCGCGACCCATGGCACACAGTCACTCAAGCAGGTGCTGGATTGATCCAGGCCTACAACGCTATCCACGCTCAGACCATCGTATCTCCCGGAGAACTCATCCTCAACGACACTGCCAATTTCAAGAGAGTGTACGTGCCCTCCTAAACATTGACCTCGCTTAGTAGTTTACGTTTTGGTCGTCCTTAGCCACACCTTCACCGTCAGGAACACTGGCAAAACCTCCAAGCAATACAAGTTGAGCCATGCTCCTGCTGGAACAGCTTTGACAGTCCAAGCCGTAAGTATAAGTATTCCTAACATCCTTTTACCACAATTACTGAACGTATGGCTTTTAGGGCACAATCTTCCCTGCATTTGGTCCTGTACCCGTCTCGTCGAATGCTGCTAGCGTTGCAATCACTCCTTCATCGTTTACCGTCCGCCCAGGCCAAAGCCAAACCGTCATTGCCAGTTTCAGACCCCTACAGGCCTCGATGCTTCCACCTACCCCCGTATATAGGTGGTTTCATCGACGTCGTCAGCGGTTCCGAAAAGTATCATGTCTCCTACGTCGGCCTTGTCGGCAGCTTGAAGAACAAGCAAGTTGTCGATAACACGGATTACTTCTTCGGCTTTCCCATCCCTGCCATCCTCGACGCTGCAGGAGACATCCAAGGCGGCGCGACGAACTACACATTTGTAGATGGAGACTATCCTTCTCTCTTGTGGCGGTGAGTATCTTATGACAAAACCTTTGCACATATCCCCGGCGCTCAATAATATTTCCTTTTCAGACTGGTCTTTGGAACACCTGCCTTGCGTATCGACCTCGTTGATCCCTCTATCAGTCTCATTCCTACATTGGGCAAACGTGGACCTAGAGGCGGCTCTTTCTTCACTTTCCCCACAAAAACAAAGGCGGTTCCTTCGCCCGCGTTAAAGTTGTAGGCCCTCTTGCCTCCTTTGACTACATTACCCGACAGAGCGAGGTACATACTATATAACTTTCTTGCGATTGCGCAATGTCTGACTTCATTCCTTTTCAGGACGTCCCATCGGGGACGGCGTGGAATCTCCTCAACGTGGACACACCTACCTTTGCAAACGGCACCGCTGTTCCAAAGGGGCTTACCGCATTCTATTGCGCGCCCTCAGAGTTACTGGCGACGCCACAAAACAGGAGGATTACGAGTCGTGGTTGAGCCCAGTCATTGGCTTCCAGACGTAGTTTAAACCTCTCTTCTGTAACCCTGATTTATGTAAAAAACCAAAACCTAATGCGAGAAGAGCTCACAGCCTCCTCAAAGTTTTCTGAAGGATGTGGCCCCACGGGGAAATAAGACGCGTGATGACTTGGCGTTGAGTTTCCATCGATATTCGAAGGCTCATGCGCCTCTTTTGTGGGTTCGTGTTGGGTTGTGTGTACTAACCTCTACCCGTTCTTCGTTGTACGATCGCTCATCACTTTCCATTAAAACACCGAACTCTGCTATATGCCAAAAGAACCCGGCCCGCGTCTTACATAAAACTTAAAAATAACTTCAATAAAATACCATGTGTAAGTCGAAAATTGATGTCGGAAACCATCGGTCACTTAATCAGGTGGATCCCCTTTGGTTGGATACGGGAAATGAGCATTCTAGTTCCAAGCTTGTCAAAAGAATCCTGGCTATTCTTTCAATGGTGGCCTGGAGTTAGAGCATGGCATAGACACTGCCGTCAATGCCTTCAAATAACTCCTTATTTGATATTTCATTCATGACATAGTTTCTCACTGTGCCCATTTTTAGTCCGTTAAAAGCCATCCGTCAGTCGTATGGAGACAAAGATAGTCCACTCTTGCTCCCCATGCAGGGAATCCCTCTATTGCTGCTAGCACTTGCTGTTCTCTACGTCGTTCGAAAGCTATTAAGCTATTGGAATGCACTGCGCGCTATTCAGTATGTTCCGCTCCCTTGTTATAATTCTTTTGGTCAGGTTTTAATATGTCTCTTGAAAGGAATCTCTCAGGATATCGTGTTCTCTTTCGCGATGTCAGTGTCATGTCTTTCTTGGGATCTATTCCTGGCGTAGCACCAGGCTTCCACTCCTTCTTTCAAGACAAACATAGCGGTACGCCTCTCTTCCACTATACATCCCACGATGAATGCCCACTCACGAAACTGAATTACACTCGGTCCCACCTCAGTCTTCAAGGAATGGGATATAATCTCGATGGTATGCTTAGCTGTCTATTTCTCCTAGTGATAACCTCTGATACTACGGATGCGTCTAGGTGTCTGCCTTTCCGCACACATCGACAGCGTTTGCAATTGCCGATGCCGATGTGATCAAGGTATGGCGTTCAGCGGGTTATCCCTCAACCTTGAATAGAGGATTGATAACCATACCTTGATGAAGGAAATTACTTCGTCCAGATTTCGGTTTCCGAAACCTATGGAACAATATATTGGACTGTCTGTGTATGGGCACAACATTATCGCATCCGAAGGCGAGGATTGGAAGAAATACAGGAAGATAACCGCCCCAGCGTTCTCGGACGTATGTCTTGGTTTAAATAATTGTATAATTGATTTACATATCTGATCACGATCGTAGCGCAATAACAAACTTGTCTGGGATGAGACGGTCAAGATAATGGACAGCTTATTCAATGAGGTATGGAAAAACCAGGATGTCGTTACGGTTGACCACTGCCTGGACATCACCCTGCCAGTTGCGTGCTCAGATTTTGTTAAAATCATCTCATATGGCTAACATTTCCGTAGATTGCGCTATTTGTTATCGGAGTCGCTGGTAAGTTTCTCCTTTGTATTCAGAAGTCTAAAGATTGACATCGATGCAAGGGTTCGGTAAAACGATGTCATGGCATGACGACGATCGAGGCATCCCCGCTGGTCATCGGATATCCTTCAAAGATTCTGTCCACACCGCATCCGTTGATATTACAATGAAGTTGCTATTTCCGAACTGGCTTTTAAAATATGGTACACCTCGCTTGAGGAAGGTCAAGCTTGCGTATGAGGAATTGGGGTGAGTTATTTTGTCTTGATTTTTATCCACTTCAAGGGACGTCTGACTATGTAACTCAATAATCAGGTATACATGGCTGAAATGGTTCAAGACCGCATCACATCCGAGAAAATAGAGCGTCATGATCTTTTTACTAACCTGTTGGAAGCTAACAATGACGATTCGGATGGAATTCGGCTCACAACAGATGAGCTTCTGGGTGAGAATCATGATGTTCTCATCCAAACATTGCCTGATCCTTTGAGTTGAAAGGCAATATCTTCGTCTTTCTCTTGGCTGGACACGAGGTAGGCGAGCCTTAGAAGAGTTGACACAGAGGCTCGAACTATCGTCAAACAGACTACCGCACATACTTTGTGCTTCACCTTTGCTCTTCTAGCTCTCCACGAAGAGGAACAAGAGAAACTTTTTCAGCATATCAAAATTACCCTACCTGATGGCAGAATGCCGGTACGTACCTCGCATCTCTGTATGTTTCTGTTTACAAGTTCAACTTCCATTAATCCTCTATAGACATATGAGGATATGCCTCGTCTAACACACTCCATGGCGTATGGCCTCCTGCAGGATGTTCAAACCACTACTGATATCAGATTGATTTCTTAGAGCCTTCTACGAAACATTGCGCCTATTCCCACCTGTCTGTACATTTATGCCACCAACCAGCTGCAGCTCAATAACAATTCACAGGCAGCGTCGATTCCTAAGGTCAGCGCTGAAGACACGGTGCTCACAGTCGGCAACATCCACGGTCAGAAGAGAACAGTACCCGTCGCCAAAGGTACACGTGTTATAATCCATTGCTCTGGCCTTCACTACAATCGTACGTGTTACGCGCTTAATCGTTTACAAATTATCCTAACATAGATCGCATTAATTGTAGCTCGCTACTGGGATGAGCCGGAGTCGTTTAAACCATCGCGTTTTCTCAAACCTGATTGGAACCGAGACGCGTTCCTTCCATTCAGTGCCGGTAAGTCCCCTTGTATTGTACTTGCTCTGAACTTCTTCTCTGATTTGTATAGGTGCCCGTGGATGTCTCGGTAGAAAGTGAGATTTTGATTCCGAGACCACGAAAACATAAGATCTAGCGAGCTACCAGATTTTTGAGACGGAAGGAATTGCCGTCTTAACCATGCTGGTATTGCGCTATAAGATCAGTATCAAGGATGAGCCTGAATTCTCGGGGAGACATTTGAACAACGTTATAAGAGAATTCTCAAAGCATACACCAGGTTGACGTTGACGTAAGCTACAATCGTCTATGGATACTATCAATTCTGACAAAAGAATAACAGGCCCGAGCGAGTCCCGCTGACATTCACTCGAAGATCATAGACTGCTTGACCATAACTTGACGGAAGTGCTAATCGAAGACGTTGACGGCATTGTGATGGATACAACTGGAACAGTCGCGCAGGAAGAGGGCTGTGGACGACGAAAGAAGTTCATAAACACTTTCTACATGGAGGAAAGCCTCAGATGGTGGAAGCAATGATAGCAGGATGTAATTAGAGACATTTGGTGGCTTTCTGCGCTGCAGGCAATCTTTTTTCAGCTTTTTAAAATTACAGAAAGTCTCTTCAAAAAAATTGAGAGCGTTATGATAGTGAGTTCTTGCCATCTGGGCCGAGCTGCCCGAGCGTAGATTAGTGTAGTGCATCTCATCAGCGGCTGTGCACAATTTGTGTGCTAGCGCGCTTTCGTAGTCAGATAACAATGCACCTTTGCCTACGAGCATTCCAAGCATTGCAGACATGAGTTGCTAGGGTAGACCGGATTGGCCTACTTCAACGTAGTAGCAGTTTTGAAAAGATTGCAAGAACTAGGACTCTGAGTTGACTCCGAGTCGACGTTCACTCGACATGGCGGCGGTGGTCATGACTCAGATGCGCAACGTCCAAATCTGGCTATTTGGATAAGGCTCTTATCAAACAGAGGCGGACATCAAAAAATGAAAACGCCCTACCATTTTGCAGATAGCTGTAATTTTGTTGAAATTCCGCCGCCGACATGCCGTCTTTTGATGACTGATGAGGACAAGACGTTCTGCCTTCGAACTTCTCCAATCAACCGCCCACAAACTCCGAATCGACTCTCATCATCCAAAATCCAAATCGCACAGGCGCAAGCGACGCATTTGTCCGAAATTCTGGCCCAAAGGCGGAGAGACGGCAAGACAAGTCGTGCTTCGGAAATGGTGACAATGTACAGGATTGGCCAAGCAAATCTCTTTGTCCGTCAGCATGTAGGAGTGGTGTCGGTGGTACGAAGGCTTCCTTCAGAGATATTTCTGTGGGTTAC